>JAUBNY010000037.1:1248007-1276687 GCA_032275445.1 Crypturellus soui
CTCGTGCCTTCAGTTCTGCTACTGCTGCTTCTTGTGCCCAGCAATGCCACAGGGCCACATGAGACGCCGCAGTCGGAGGAGCGGAGGTTGCGCCAGTGCAGCAGCAGGAGCAGCACCAAAGGCAGCAGCACCACGTGAGGGGCTTGCAGGGAATGGGGACACCCAATTCATGTATTGGCAAAGACCAAACAAACAACAGCCACCGCAGCATTTAAAGCACAGGCGATTTCTGTGCTGATCTATTTCCACAGTGATTTCTGTGATGAAGATCAATTTCTAATGAGAACAGTATGGTGAGCATTGCAGCTCACTTCAGGATATGAGGATAGTGGACGTGGTCACAGCCCAACAGACTCGGATTTTTCTGGCATTGACATAAATCATGACAGGTTCCCTTAGATGAGGAAGAAGCAGCATCCACTGCTGTATCCACAGATAATGCTTTCATGGACTTGTCAGTGAAATGACTCCCTTTTCTTTCCATAGTGAAACTTTGTTGTGAAAAGCAAAGCCAAAGCCACAGAATCATTCTGATAATGATCACCGCAGCAGGAAGCAACTGAGGTCCTACCTGAGGAGGTAAGTTATCTTTCAAGAGGGTAAACAGCCTTGTTAGCAATACAGAGCTAACAAATATTGGGTGAAAAATGCATTTCCTCTTGCACTAGAGTTGTGGCTATTTCAGCTTTATTTCAGCTTCCCCATTCCACACAGAAGTGAACACTGTCTAGTCCAAGTGATATATCAGAATAACCAATAACTTGGTAAATTCCCAAAGATGAGGAAGCCCATAATTCATATATCTGTTTTAATTTAGAAAACCAGAACCAAACAAATGAGACACACAGAATATCTAGTTGCTTTCAATGCACCAGCTTGATATAAGTACCGTAGCTGCACCAGAAAGACGTTGAAGCTGAATCTTTGTCTCTCATGCCACATGAGAGTGTCTCAATCCAGACAAATGGGAAAAAAGGACTAGAACTGCCTGGCTTCAGTTTTGATCTTACATTCCCTGGGGGAATTTTGACAGTCTGCAGTGAAATGGTTTTCTGATGGAAGATTCCTGACCATCACTAGGTTAAAGTCTGCTCTTCTCTAACAGGCAGACAGCTATAGGCTCTAAGTACCTTTGAAGATCAACAAACTTTATGGTGCTGCTGGAATGCTTGGCTGGAATGCTTTCATTTAACTGGGCTATTTAAGCCAGAGAACAAGTAAGCACCAGTCCCGGAATCTAAGAATTCCTACACTGCTCCCCAAATTATAAGGCCGTATTATTTCATCCAAACAAAGTCTCATGCCTCTCACAAGCTTCTCAAGCCTACTGACTGGGTCATTGGGATACTATTTGCTGCTCCTATGTCATTCATGTAGATCGACAGAACTTGTGACACTTTCCATTTTTCACTGTTCTCAGTAATGAAATCGCCTTTGACAATAACTACTTACAGGACTGAGTCCTTTAAAATTGTAACAAAACACTTTTCATTTTATAAAGTACCTTCTTTCACTTCCTGCTTCTGGTCTTGATTTTCCATCTCCAAATCATCTTGCGCTTTTGGTTCCACCATCTCTTCATCATCTTCATCCTCTAAAAAAAGAAAGAAAGAATTGCGAGATTCTCCTCTTTAAGGGTATGAGAAATAGTGTATCATCTTTACAATTATAATCTGGCAGTAAACACAGGTGGAACAAAATTCACGTCAAATGGAAATGTCTACATTTATTCTCAAAATGTAGCTCTCAGAAACTGCCCCCAGACTGCAAGAGAATATATTAACACAGGGCACCTGCCACTGGTGCTCCCTGTGGCAACTTCCCATCTCAGATGTCGTCTGAATGTCTCCCTGACCTTGGAGATGACTTCTTGGATGGCATAAGAACAGAGGCAAACATGTTTCAGCCTGGCAGCAATTCCACAGCGAGGACACCTGTTATCCAGACACCTCATTTCCAATTCAATTCTCACCAGATTAATTTGTCTTTTGACCTACAGGAAGGGGTTAAATAGAAGACTGACCTCAGGTCAGATGCCACTAGCAAGCAAACAAGCATGATACAGTTCTGAAAAGTCATCACCATCAACTGGGGGAACACAACTAGCAAAAGTGGCATTTGGAGCTTAAAAACCATTCTTGCATTAATATGAATTTAATGAACACTAAAATTTGACACATGTCAGTTACTACTGCCAGATGTTTTAATGACCTTCCCTGACCTATGCAAATGCCTCTCTCCTTTTCCCTCTCTCCCCAAATACACATGTTCTCATTTTATTCAGAAGGGCAAACTACTCATGCTTTTTCTTTATGTTCGTCTGAAGTTACAAGTGTTCTGATTGTTAGAATCAAAAAATAATATATTAGAGATGAAAAACAGCATTGCACCAAAAAGGCTCAAAAACCTACCTAAACCTCATTACTTGGGTCAACTGTCTTGTTCCCAGCTGGAGCAACATGATTCATTTGTAAATACCCGGAGCCTGCACACAACACGCATCCATGAGAGGGTAGGAATATACAGTCTTCTAGAATCAGTGAATTACGAAGACTGAAAATAGACCTAGTCCTAAAAACGGGAGCTACGTTAATTAAAAATTAGAATAAACAAATCCTTGGACTATGCATGTATTATTTTTCAAGGACCGTGGAGCAAAGAAATACCATCAAGGCACAGCAAGCCAGAGCAGCATATTGGGGCTGTCCATTGCACGAAAGCGCATGTCTTCATGACCGAGCGCGCTTGGTGAAACGTTGCCGTTCCTCTGGGGCCTTCTGGGCAATCTGCATATTACCATATGGTTCCTCATGTCATGGCACTTCTCCAGGCACGCTCACTGCCTCTCTGACCTGACAACATGCCCCTTACACTTCGCAGTTGTGGTGCTTGGCAATTCTAACACTGCTGAGTTAACAGTGGGCCTGGAAGCAGGAAGGGGGCAACATGTCATGCTTCTCAGACTGCTCGGCTACTGGCAGCTTCTCCTATAAAGGCTGGCTACAATCATTCCTGGCTTCTTATGGAGATGTTGGTGCTGACAGGTTGCTTTCAGCCAACAGTAACACACAGCTGCATTTTGTTTTCAATAGCCTAATAGGCACCATACTATTCCCACCACTCTGCGTACCCCAGAACTCCTCCCAGATGCCCACAGAGTGCTTGTTGCTGGCTGACGTTACAGCCGAGCATAGCTCAGCCACATGCTCTAAGGAACTGTCTCAGCATGGGCAGATAGGCTTTTCCCTCATGGGAGAAGGAGAAATCTTGGCATACGATCTACAATCACTCTCCCTACTGCTAGTGACTGTAGTGAGGAAAGGAAGGAAAGCTCCTGGCCTTCAAGGAGAGGAGGAATTAACAGTGTGCTCCCCAGGCAGGCACTGAGAATGGAAGAGAAGGAGGTACTTCCAGAGCTAAACACACTGCTTGTGAATGCTACCCCTTCATGAGGGATCTGTCAGACCATGAGAGGAAAGTTACTCGGAAAGGATAGACAGTAGAATATTCACGATGTCTAACCTTGATGCCTCAGCTAGCAACTACGTTACCCTCTATTTGCATTGGAAGAGCTTTTAGGGAGCTACTCAGAGCACATAGGTTAGGCAAGGTAAATGCACTGCTCGATCTGCTGGCTGAAAGGCAGATAGCAACCAACACGGTCAGCAGAGAGGGATGGTGAGAAAAGTCCACCTTTGAAACCATAGGAAGGAGAAAAAAAGACCCATGTCATCGGCTTATGGTGCACAGTGGAGATGGGAACATATGCAAGAGATGAGCCAACCCCCATCCTGAAGATACTGTTGAGAGGGCAGAGAGACACTCCCAGTTTCAAAGAGATCAAAAGTGGGAGAAGAGATAGGAGCGATCAGAGACGGGAGCAGTAGGGGAGCGAGTGCTTTCCTAACCTCACGTACATATGCACCAACACATAGGACCACAACTGTATATGGACATATGCTCAGACACACTTATGGGAGATACATAATGAAGCCAACTCCCACAAGAGTTTTGTGCATCTTGCATTACAAGTTTTTGTCCCCTAGAGCACAAGCTCTTCGAGCTTGTATGGGTTTCATTTTCCTTTTTTAACCTATTTCCAACCTGTCTGCTCATGGAGAAAAGTTTAAAAAGGTGAATGGTTTGAGAAAACCATCAGAAGACAAACAAAAATAAGCCACTATTTAATTTAAAATATTGTGATTTCTAATCGGCTTGCCTAGTTTCAGTGTCTGATTTGTAATTTGCTAATTGAGAGGGACAACATATGTTGTCCTTACATGTAGAACCTGAGATTTAGCAGTATGTTTTTGGACTGAAGTGAAGCAGGTTGATCCCCATCCCCTAGAAGCCCTTGATCCCTCTGATTTAGGGTCCCAAACTGCTTGTCTGTCCATTGCTATTCCTGCTTCTAAAGCAGTGCTGGAATGGCTGTGGCACAGCTGGAGCAAGAGGTGCACTGATACTGCAGCACTGGCTAAGACAGGTCTTCTCTGCTTCCCTTCCTTCCCCTTTCGGGAATAATCAAGGCTAAGATTCCCTGGATTTCTCCAGCTCTAATTGGAGCAGGAAAAATAAGTGAAGGTTATTACAACGCAAGCCATGCCTTTTTCTGTGGGCACATACATTGATATGTTAGTTTTACTGGGAAGGTAGTACAAGAGCTCGTAGTATATTAGATACAGTTCAGATGTCCGTATTTATTTATGGAGAAATGTATATATATAGACAGAAGAACTCAGCTAAAAATGATATGGTTGTGAGCCAACTGCTAAAATGTTCACAAATGCCAGAATTTGGATTGCCTGGGCACGATTAGTGCCTTCCCCCTCCCCGTGCAGGCAGGATGACATCATGCTGGAATTTCCTCCCTCTCCAGGCTTGGCCTCAATTTCTGGGTGTGCAACAAAAGACACCTGGGGCCTGAAACACAGAAGTGCGGAGAGCTAAAGTCAACTGGGCCTGTGCTTGGAGCGGAGAAAGTGCACTGGAAATGCTCAGCACGCTGAAGCGTCTCTCCCATCCACCTTCTATTAATAGTTGACATTCTGCCATTTTGCCCTTTCTCTCCCTCTGCCTCAGTACTTATGCATGAATATAATAATTTTATGAAGACAATAATATTCTCACACTGCACAGAGCAAAAATACGTTCATTAGGATTTGGGGCATATTCAGATGCTGTTGTAGGAGCACCAGAGGAACAAAAGCTTGAGAAGTGATTAATGCTTTTTGGTTTCAGATTAACTCTTGGACCACATGCATAAGCACAAGGTCGAAGGCCAAGACAATGAAAGGTGGAGGATAGAAAGAAGAAGGGTTAAAAACTGGCTCCCTATTGACTGGCTGAAGGAAGAATCAGTGAGGAAAAAAAGAAAGGTTATCATGTAATTAAAACTATCATGCATATTCAAAAGAGCTAATTAAGGATGCCCTGGAAATCTGCATTCTGGAACATCCAATTCTGCTTGGATTTGCAACCTGAATGCTTATTTGCCATAGTCCTTTTGGGTATTCTGCATTATTTATTTTTGATGAGTGCACACTTGCACATGTTCATAATATAGCCCTGACTTACGGTTGCACATTTGTATGTTTGTATGTTTGACTGTGCACATACATGTAAGATAGAAATTAACGGCAATGCTTCAGCATCCATTTTCCTGTATTTTATGTAGCAAAAGGAAGATAACATTAATTGCACACTTACTGAAAAATCTATGGAAGTCTACATGTTTATTTTTTCCTCATATGCCTACTCAAGCTGGAGATGGCAGAGCTGTACTTGTGAGGCAGATTAAGGCAGTTCTGTAATTCCTGAACACAAATTGCCTTCCCCCATTTAAGAGGATATCTAACATTGGGAAGTTTAGAGAAATACCTCTTTAGCTGCTTACATAGCAGTCCTGAGAGTCTTGTAGTCTCACTCTGGCAAACAGGGTGTCTCTGCTACCACCAGCAGTGCTACACCCTGTTCAGAAGATCTAAATCAGAAGCCAAATGTCTATTAAATGAACCACATGAAAAAGAGCCAGTAATGAAGAAGTGTATAGCTGCAGTGTTACACTTATCCTTTGCAGATCTCAAAGGAGCTTGCAAGGAGGCCACTTCATGCAGAAGCTGATGCAGGGATCCACTCACTGCAGAGCTCTCAGCAGGGATAGAGGGTTGGCTTCAGAATTTCAGTCTAATGATCTGCCCACCTGGCCACCCTGCCCTTCACTGCAAGTAAACCCTCCAGCTGTGGAAATGACCTTTAAATGCCTAGGTTAAACATGATGCTGAAGTTGCTGGAGCCGTGCATGGGATCAGTGTAGACTGACATAGCTGGCCCAAACCATTTCTTCCTAACTCAGAGCCCGATGACTTTGCGGGCTGTAAGAGATGGCCAATTAGTCCTGACCGTGCTTTGTTTAACGTGATCAAGTAAAAGCACAGCAATTGTTCTCAACTTGCATTTGGCTTTGAAGAGTCTGGATTTTGTTCCAGATCAGAAGAAGGTCTTATGTGTCCAAAAGCTTGTCTGTTTTTTCCTACTATAGAAGTCACTCTATTAAAAGAGTAAGGCCTCTCTCCCTACAAACCTAGCTTTGTTTAAACTGTGCATAAACTACAAATTTTTGAATGCTGCCCAACTATTAGCTCCAGTAAGGCTGCTCTATGTCTGGCCTTTGCCTTGGCCTCCACACGGAGGAATCACCATTTTACAATCATAATACATGGAGGAGAGAGCCTTGTAAGCATTCAGCCAGCCCTCTGGCACCTGCAGAGCAAATGTCCACGTGTTGAATTGCTCTGAGTGTCTACACAGTGCACAGATGATCTCAAAAAGTCAGGCCCCATATTTTTAGATGGCTGGACTATTTATTACCTGCTTGGACTTTACAGATTTTTAAATCACTGTATTTATTTATTTATTTATTTAACAGCATAAAAAAATATTAAACACACAGAGGACAAAATACAAGACAATATTATTAGTTCAGATAATTTTAATTCCATTCATTTGAGTAAAACAGAATTACACCTAAGACTGCATGGGACACTGGCTTAGGTTAGTTAGGTTAGTTCTTTCATACTGCTGCGCGCTGTTTTGGTTGAGCCAAACCTGAGTTTCAGATTTCCAGCTCTGGGCAGATAAGCACCGGTACTGCTCAAAGAGTTTACTAAATAGAAAATATTTTTGGAGGATTTATGAAACACGGGCCTCTGCTCTGCTAATATATGTGCCACCAGTTCAACAGCAGGCCCCATAGTATGCATTCCTATTGGTTTGAGGATTTACACCTCCTCAGACATACACTTAGGAGACCCACTAAGAAGGTCCAGCTTCTGTGTATTGTTTTAAGTATTGACAGCTATAATGAATTAGACTGACAGCTCTGTTCTTAATTCTCGGTAGGTACAAACAACCTCTTTATTAATGATGTATCTTTAAAATAGAAATTTAATTGTCATCGACATCATTATATATTTTGTGTGAGTTGCTGATGTATGAGAAGCTAGTGGCTTATTGTATGGGTTTTGTATTAGCGTCTACATTCCTTCAGTGCATGAGATGCATTTAACAAAACCAAGTGGCTTCACAAGAAGCAGATTTGATATTTGCAACAGTGAACTGTTGCATCACTTTTATGCATTTAACTGTTCATTTTGCTGTTTCTGATATGAATGAATTACAAACTGAGCAAGCATCTGATTTTATATTGATATAAGCCTTTATTTCAAATAAGTTAAATACTGCTGGCATTATCCTCAGAAAGAGTTAAAACATTATCTTACTTTTTTGAGTACATTCTTTCAATCACTAGCAAAATATGCAAAAAGCAAGGAAACACGTACTTTTTCAACTAGGACTGCTTGACATTTTGCATTTTTGAAAATTCTTGATTTGCAATCTGGCTGAATGACCTAATTTTCATATAATGATTTTTTTTGAAATATGTCCAGTTTTTCACTTTCATCTTTTAACTGTCCTTTGAAGCAAGAAGTGAATTAATTCATCAGTGGATTTTGTTTGCAGAGTGGGATGTGAGACTGGACGTACACTGGGCACATGTTAGTCATCCCAGATGGAAATATTCTTGCATGCAGGCTCTTCTTGGCAATAGGCAGCTGCCTCCTAAAACGCATTCCAGTTAGCCAAAGCAAGAAAGTCTGCTTGCTGCTGAATACTGAGAAAAACAAAGGTGAACAGATCTTGGCTTAAGCTCCATGCAAAGGGCAACAAATTCCATATTAGACTTTTATGTAAGTCTGAGCTTGCAAGTATATTTGCATCTAAGTAACATGTGCATGCAAGGTATCTCTGCCCCCTTCCTGGAAAGATACATGAATGTGTGTTGCAGGAACAGAGGAACATTAAAAAGATCCAAAGCATCCTCCTAGAATCCCACATCCCTAACACAACGCACTATCAATCATCAGCACTCTCAGTTCACATATAGTCTATATGAAATTTTAAGAAGAAGCCATGCTTTCTAATGGCACGAAGTTTAGCTAAAGAAAACAGAAGGAAAAGAAAAGGCAAAATGCAATGAATGAGTGTCTGGAACTATTATATGGTCACAGCATCTAAAGGACTTGAAGTCTGTGATATTCTTCCTTCGCTTTCCTTCTTTGCCTTTTCCAATGCCATAAATAAATCGTCTGTATTTTCTTTGAATGCAGTTTTGTAAGTTCTGCAAGAATAAATCACAGCACTGCAAGAGGACTAGCTAGCATCTTCAAACTCCCTTTTTTTATCTTGAAACATGTGAAGTTTCACATGTTGTTAAAATGTAGGCCATATAAATCAAATTGCTTTTTCCAGCCTCAAGTACATGCTCTGAATCTTGTCGAGGAAAATCTAGTTTTAAAGTTTAATCAAAAACCAAATTTGATGATGTTTATATATATATCATTTATATATCACTTATATCATGCAAATTCCAGGATATCCTGGAATTAATATATTTAGTCTAACATCTTCGAAAATGAGCAGGCTAATGACATTAAACCAGTTTTACAAGTAGGACCAAAAGACAAAATCATAAGTTTTCTTCTTGTTTCTTGAAAAATTAAATACTATATCTGCCACAACCTAAAAGGCTTTTCTGATCCCATTCCTTGTTCTACGATGCAAGGTTTACCCATTGTCCCATATGGAGAAGGTGATACTAGTGGGCATTACAACCAGGTCTCTAGAGTCCTTCTGTCAGGCTTCGGCTATCCTTGTACTAGTGCAAAGAAGGAAAACCACATTTCACCCAGAGAACTGTAGCTCTGTAGTTCTACACAGAACTACAGAAACACTGTAGCCTGAATGACTGAGAGGAGCCATTTAGTTCAGAAAATATATATAGGCCTTGTCTGCACTATCGCCACTTAAAAATTTGTCCTGAAATTTACTACACTTCCCTCTTAAAATAAGTACCTCATAAGTAATTTTTATTCAATCTTTCTTTGTATAGCTCTCTATAACAACTACTGCATTGAATTACTCCTGCTCAGGGCATTCTCAGGTCTTCTGGTATATGATTTCTCATAACCATCTCCCAGTCTAGTGTTTCACCACTCAGCTCTTGTTCCTATGCCTCTTCCTGACTGATGTTTGCAGTCAGACTTCTTTTTGGTACATTATGAAGACAGATCTTATTTTTCCATTTTGTGACAAATGATAGACTATCACAGCCAAATGGCAAGTAAATGTCACAAAAAAATGTTGTTTGTTTTGCTGTAGTATTTCACAAAACTCCATATTAAAATATCCAAATCTCTTCACAGTCCTGATAACAAGCCCTTGCACTGTTTCAAATATTAGAATCAATGCCTCAGAATATAATCATTTCTTTATTAATTAAAATGGAAAGTTGCTTTTGATTCTTAAGGGAAGCATTTGCCTAACCCAAGAAACTGATTTTCCAGTTACTTGGCCTGAGCATAGTTTTCAGTTGTGGTAAGAGTCTCAGAATTCAAAGTGTCCCTTGTTTTTAGTTTCTGGTCGGTCTAGACCAGACAAGGATTTTTCTCTCCTCTTTTGGACTGTTGCAACATCGCATTGGTTGAAAGCATTCTTCAATCCCCAGAGAGCTAAACTGCAGAGAACCCCACTGGAGTCATCATCTCGTTCCGCTGATTCCCTTTTCTCTTCTTCCTCCCTCCCCAAAGCTCGTGTTCAATTCTATTGTGTTTGAAAATATTCCAACTGGAAGATGCAGCACAGAAATAAAAAGCACAGAAGTTTCCTTTTCTTGGTCACGGTTGGACCTTCAAATAAGAATGGCAACATGAATTAATGGTAGAACAGCAGAACCCTTACAGAGGCATTTGCAGACCTCCAGCACTGAAACCAAAAGGCGTAAGTTTAAAATATCCTGCTGTAGCATAGCTCTGATGATAGTGTTGGGCAAGAGAGGGGTAGGGAGCCTTTGTTTCCCTGGAAGATGGGGTTGCTAAATCACACGGGTTTCCAGAAGCCCCGAAAGGTATAAGAGGTGACACCAGCTCCCCTGTGCTGGTGAGGAAATCACCTAGTGCCAGCAGCTCTTGCCCTGGGAGAGGGCACCAAAACACAGGGCACATTTAGTGGACTGGGCCTCTTAAAGTCATTTTCAAACATTCGAACATTCAAAATGGTGTTAAATCACAAAAGCCTAAGTGTGTTAATGGGAAACAGCCCCCCAGGTCTACGGCACTAGCAGCAGTTGTAAAACAAAAGCTGCTTTCACTTTACACACGCGTGCACTCGTGATATATTGACATTAGACAGCACTCGGCTGGGAAGCCAGGCCCTCACCTGGGCACTAGGAACTGAGGCTACCTTCTGGGGTGAGGAAAGTCTGTGGAGTTCTCCCTGCAGACCTGCGGAGGGCCAGGGCTCCCCCCAGGCCGGCCACCAGTGCCACTGCCGGGCGCAGGGCACGTGTGCCGTTCTCCACGGTGCTGCTGCCTGAGCAGCGTTATGAACGGTTGCTGTTGTGGAATAAAACCATTCTCCACTTCCGAGCCATGTGCCCATCAGTGCAGTCACACTAATGAGCTTTAGGTCAGGCTCTGCAGCCCTGACCCTTCCGTCAGGCAAAGAGCAAGAGCCCTTTGACTGGGGGGGCCTCTACAAGTTTGTCTCTTCTTTGTCTTTTTGAATATGAAGTATCACTTCAGCTGAAGACCCTGAAATTAGCTTTATGACCACAGAGCTGTTTGTATGACCACATTTTAACTTTTAACTCCATCTCTTACACAATTCTTGCTCTCTGCTCTGTGGCACTTTATGAATAAGAATCAATACATAAAACCACACGTCAACTTCTGTAACTGAAATATCTGAGAACATAAGTCTCTACGCTTATATACAAACCTCAACAGAGGGAAACAGAGACAAGGCTGCTGATGTATTTCTAGGATAACTGGGCAGAAAAAAAAAGCTATATTCATATACAATTAGCACAGCAAGTACACAGAACCTCCCTCTCTTTGTCTCCCTGACACACACACGCGTACACTGTGCTTAGCACTTTAAAAAGAACCATTAGTCATTTTGCAAATGTATTTTGCATGAGCTAAGGTTCATTTCAACATTTGCCTTAAAAAAAAAAGACAGTCAAAAAAAGAAATGTTTTATTAAAAAATAAACTGCAGAAGAGCAGCTGGGTCAGGGCCTTATGAGTACGGGCTTATTACAGAGGCATTGAACAGACCTCAGATAATTCAGCTTCCCACTGACGCCACTTCACCTTAGTCACAGCCGCTCGCCTTGATTTGCATCAGTGCGTGTGAAAAAGGAATTCCCTCGGACAGCCTGCAACTTGCTGTATTTTAATTTCAGCAGGTTTGTCTTACTGTGCTGGAAGAGTAGAGGCTTCCTCTCCTAATGCCTCATTTTCGGGGATATCAAGGTACATTAGCGTTGAAACTCCCAGCCGGTCCCCCCACACCGCTTGTTGCAACCTGCCTGTTGAGCACGCGGCTCTCTGCGCTGCTGCCCCGCACCGTCAGCCTCACTGCCTCCTCCTCCTCCCTGACCGTGGTCTTCCTCGCCCGGGAGCTGCCCCCGGTCTCCTGGCGCCCTGCGGCAGGAGGCTCCAGCTCTGCAGGGGCTGCCCTGGGAAGCAGGAAGGCCTCTTGCTTCCTCCTGGCCCCTCTCCAGCCTCCCTGGCATCAGCCTTGCTGCAGCAGATACCAAAAATCCCCAACTTGCAAGGCAGCGGTTTGTGCGTGCAGAGAGCCATTCCCACCTGCAGATACCTGTCTGGCAGAGAAATACCCTTGAATTTGGATGCTTAGATGAAGGACTGTTTGCAACTATGCTTCTAAGACACTTAAAAAATACAGAAAAAAAAGACATCCTCCCCACTTGAAGTTCCCAATTTTTATGATTAAAGAAAAACCGCTAACAACTGTTTATTCACCGCAGCTCTGAGCATCCAGGTGCATTAGTCTGTGCATTGCTTAAACTCAACCAAATTTAGTCACTTCAGATGATCTAAATGGACAGACAACATCTGCATTTTGAATTTTACAAGATTAAACCATTCCATGACTGGTTACTGAAATCTACTACTTCTTTTCCATTTCATAGCTCAGATAAATCCGGAGTATCCTTCCTGTGGCCACTTTATATCTTTCACACTCGGGGAAATGGATGCTTTGAAGTACCGTACAATAGGCTGCCTGTAAAGCAAAATCCTCCCTTTTTTCCTGAAATGCTATAAACAGCCTCGCTTCAGACAGCTTTGAGGCTACAGACGAAGCTGTTAAATCAAGACAACCACATGAAAATGGTGATAACTAAAAATACACAGGATTATGCTGCTTCTTAGTCTTTCACTTGAAGAGGGAGGCATCTTTGCATAGACTTGTTTTCTGTTTTTTTTATAAAAATCAGAAGCAGTAACTCGCTGGATTCAGCTCCTTTGTCCCCTCAGCTGTAGTGTGGCTCCCAGCTGCAGGGTTTGCACGTGTTAACATGGGATCCTCCAGCCGGTCAGCAATGAGCCTGTCACTCGGATCTGAGGAGACGCCATGTGCGCGCTCGCCAATGCACTCACTGAAAGCATTTTGCTGAGATAATTCAAAGCACATTGTATATCATGAGTTGACTACTCTATCTAGAGCAGACCAGGAAAAAGAAAAAAAAAAGAAAAAGAAAAAGCAGCCATATTCACAGAATCACAGAAAGGTTGGACAGGACCTGTAGACATCGCTTAGTCCAACCGACCTGCTCAAGAGGGGACACCTAGATCTCCAGAGGAGACTCCACAACCTCCCTGGGCAGCCTGTTCCAGGGCTCTGTCACCCTCACAGTAACGAAGTTCTTCCTCATCTTCAGATGGACCTTCTTATCCTTCAGTTTGTGCCAGTTGCTTCTGATCCTATCCCTGGCCACCACTAAGAAGAGCCTGGCCCCATCCTCTTGATACCTCCCCTTCAGATACTTATACACTTTATTAAGGTCCCCCCCAGTCTTCTCTTCTCCAGGCTGAAGAGTCCCAACTCACTCATCCTTCCCTCACATGAGAAAAAGTGCTGTTCTGTAAAATCTCTATATGGTGCTAATTACTTAGGAGGGGAGGAGACCAAGAAAAGAAAAGTGGGGGGAAGAGGTAATTGAGCAAGACCAAAACAGACTATTTTGATATTTTTGACATGGATTTTTTTTCCATTAAACAGCACTTCTTATATTCTTTGCTTCTTTAAAAATAATACACACAAAAAAATGTTGACTGACCAGACTGGAAAATAAGAAAATAAGGAAAATTTTTATTTAAAGTCAAATATTTTGAAATTTCAAAACACTGCCTGAATTCCATCTGGGAGTGACTTTAATTCTGTCACTTCCTAAGTGATACATTTTTAGCCGAGCGAGTGTTTTTAAATCTGATATTAAAGCAATATAGAAGTACAGATTGGAGGAATGCATGTCTTTCATCACAGCAGCAACAAGATCTCTTTTCCTGTGATCTGAGATTCCCTAGCCTACAACTACAGGTTATTCATTTCTTTTTGATAGAGCAATCTTGAAGTCATACTTCCAGTTCTAGGTGCCTGAAGGCAAAATTCACATCCGTCCTCCAAGCAGGCAACAGAGGCAGATGACAAATCTACTCAGAGCACATTCGACACAGTCCAATATGCAAGGAAGTGACAAATTTAGGAGTAAATGTCCAAACAGGCGCTTATCATTCACTTTTGAGATATGATCTGCCATCTTATTTATTTATGTACCTTTTGCATGCAGAGCTCCAAATGAACAGGACACTATGAAGCCAGCAAAGTACCATCAGGCACAAATCTGTCCTGATGGCTCTTGCATGGAGAAGGGAGAACTGCCTAAGCAAGTCTGACGAGCTCCTCTGAAACCACTGTCTTTGCTGCCTGTACTGTTATATAGTTCAATAGAAATGAAAAATAAAATCACCACAACAGAGGCATTTTCTTTGGGGGTAGGCATTGGGGGTAGTGCTAAATTTAGCAGCCAGAGCAGAACAAATAGAAACTGTAAGCCTTCCACCACATTAATGAAACTTCATTCAAAAGGTGGAGTGTAATGTTCTTTGGGATGGATAATTCACATAAGCTGTGTGATTCAAACACTCATGTCTCCACACTAGGTCCACACCAGCTCCATATCACCTCAGGATTTATGTTTTATTTCAGTTTTCATCGGACTGCTCATGAATGACCAACGACAAAAGCGCATGTGTGCATTTTTCTTTTTCACAGGTCCCAGTTAATGAGGACTCCGTTGCACTAAGAGAGTCAAGACTGTCTCTGGCAAAATGTGTTGAACTAAGGTGTTTGTGCCTGCATAAAATTAAGCCACAAGTAGAGCACTCATTTCTGACAGCAGATTTATAATAGGAAAATCCCAGCAGGAATGAAGAGTTAGAAACCCCAGTTGTAGCCTTTTTCATAAACTTCACCTTGATTTAGTATCTCAAACAAGTAGCAGGAAAGGCTAACAGCAGAGGTAATCCTATCATCTTTTCTCCTAGCAGCACCATTCCATTCCTCATGCTGCTAACATGAATTCAAATCATCTGTGTTTTAAAGTTAAGTGCAGTGATTGACAGATCTTTGTAGTCTCAGTCCATACTGAAGATTATTCTAGATACCTATCAGTTATTACTACAAGCCCTGTATGATATTCAATACCTGCAGGGAAAATTGTTTTTAACGGTGTAATGTCTGATCTATTTTGAAAGCTATTTTAAAATAAGAAACTAACTATAACCAGGTGGCTAAAATCCAAGCAGGTTTTTTATGAGTTGATTTTTGGGGAGAGAAGGTGGAAGATAACAGCAGAACTGTTATACTGCCGTGACAACCACGATTCACTGCAAAACAGAGACAGCAAAGCAGCGTTTTGTTTTGATTCCATGACATCAATGTTATAAAAACACGTATTCCATTAACGTAAGATACGGGAAAGGTTAGGGGTTTGCCCCTGGTTCTTAATTCAGGTTGTTAAAAGCATGTACCGCTATGAACTAATTACTTTCTTTCATGAATGCTTGTCACTTCAAAGCTCGCTATCCTAGAAAACTGCGATGCTGCAAGAGAGCCTAAGGTGTACTCCATCGGTTTCTACAGACACAAATGCAAACTGCAGCAGTGAGCACAGTGGTCAGGAAGGAGAACGTCCTCCTGAGGCCTTGAGCTCAGCTCTGCCAAGCCTCCCACCGGGTAGCTACAAACTCAGTCTTGCTGCTCTTGATTCGAGCGTGGCTTTGGGCATGGGCAGGTTAGGCAGCAGGTAGCAAGGCACTCCAGTCAATGGCCCTGGGCCACCAGAAGGAAAGGGGAAGCTCTGTCCTCCCTGGGCAGTGCAGCCGAGGTGGAAGGACGGAGAGCGGAGCGCGGGCTGGGACAAGCCCAAGCAGGGTCTCCGGCTCCCTGGGCTTGTTGCTGCGCTGCCAGGCAGGCTCAGCCCCGCGCCTCTCCCTTGCTTCTCCACCATCAGGTTTGCATACGCTGCTGACAGATTCCGAATCAGCGCTGGCTAACAGCCCCACGCGCTGTCAGAGCTTCATTTCCCCTACAGCACTGAAATTTAATATCAGAGGAAGAAGGGCAAGAGAAGAAACTGAGCACAAACAAAGGGCAGGGCATTGCCCTCAAACTCTGCTGCTTTTCAGGGCTCTGACTCATGGTTAAGACCGTGAGACAAGGGCTTAACAGCACTGCTGGGTTCAAGAGTCTTTCCTGGTTTTGCAACTGGGATGTGAGAAGCAAGCGCAGTTAGAGCATTCTGGGTGTAGATCATGGTGGAGAAAAAATAAGCAAAACTCGAGAATGGAGCTTGTGTGTCTTGGGTCAGATGGGATCATTCTGGCTGCTGAAATCCTAGTGGCTTTTTCAAGTTTTCATTTATGCCTGATTGTCGCTGTTCGTGCTTAGCAATGAAAAACTGCAAAAGAGAGGAAAATACAGCCTTCTTAAAGCCAGACCCAGTCACCTGAAATCCCAGGCAGGAACTGCATCACTAGTTTGGCCAAATCTGCAAGTCACAGAGATGGGGCAAATTCCATCAGCAGAATGACAACTAAAAATAATCTCACAGGGAAATGTGCAAGGAAGCTCATTTTTCATGCATTGGACAAATAAAATCTGAAAGCTTTTTGTATTCTCAGTATCACCCTGTTACAGTACATTAGAGGCTGAAAGAAGATGATGATTTAAATAAAAAGATCCTACTCTGTTTGTCAAATTATCATTTTTCCATCTGCAAATAATGAAACATAAACTATTCTGAAAGGGAGAGAGATGGAAGGGAATGTATTCCACGGATCTGTGGAGAACCACATAGAAACATATACAGAAAAAGAAGCTGCAGCACGGAGCACTTCCTGACCTCCTCTTGGCTACAAGTCTAAAAGAAGTCTCCAAGGCAAGAAGCATGAAAGAGCTTAAACAAGAAACCCTTCAGAAGTGCAGCTCTTTGCTGCATGAATACCACAACACAGGGAAAATCTGCTGTGTAGGAGTACAGTCCTCCCACTTGAAAAGAGCTGGTAATGCCATCATGTCACGGAAAGATTTTCTTCATGGCTTTTGTGCATTGGAGGCATTAGCAAAGTGGGAAAAGTGTGAGCCTGACAACTGTGTGAAAAGAAGGGCTTCTTAATTACCTTGTAAAATACATCTCATTTAAAGATGCAGCAGAATTAACATTAAAAATATGTATCTTCCCATAAAGGTTAGGTTAATCTAGCAGACTTTTTCACGGGTTCCTGGACAGTGCACCTTAGAGTTCTTTATAAACACTATTTATCCCAGATAAATATTACTATCAGCCCAGCTGCCTGTTGTTGAGTTTAGCTACCTAGACCCCCGATGTAAGTCAGAGCATGGCCAAAGAAGGGGCAGTTCATCCCTTCCCGCTTAGCCATGCTGGGATGGGTGCTCACGGCTCTGCCGTGTGTTGTCAGCCAGGTACATCCACCCTGCTTTGCAAAGCTGAGATGTGAGCTCAGATGAATGTCCTTCTCTGTTCCTACCCACCTGAATTTCTCTGTCTTGCAGCTGGAGTTGTCTCACTCTGTCCTTGTGCCAGACTGCAAGTCAACAGCTGGGCAATGTGAATCAAGGTGTTCAGGTTGGAGTTGTAGCCCCAAACTCTGAACTCTCATCACAACACAAAGAAATAGCCCAACTGTCAGAGCTGGGATTGAATCCAGGCCTCCTTATTTTGATCGGCGTGGGTAAGTGACCAAATCAAGACTGACAGCAGCACTTAGCATCAGAAATATAAGTAAGGACCAGAACCTCTGTTCACAGACTACACCAGTGTGGTGCCAGCTTTGCTGTTTATGCTGAACTGTTTGGGTATGCTGAATATGAATAAGCTTATTCATATTATTTCTTTTTGTCACACGTTGGTGAATAGCAGCCTTTATCTCAGTGCATCTCATTAGTGTTCGTTTGAACTATTCTTAATTACTACAGTGTTTTCAGAAAATGGCAGTCCCATTTATCTCTTATTGAAAAGGTCAAGTACGTTAAGGATATATTTATTTGTAGCACAGCTGGTTTCTTCAGACAATGCATAGTCCATATGTAATTTGAACTTACACACACATACCTATAAAGAATCAGAGTTCTACAAAATGCAGTGCAAACACAATATTTTCTCAGACTTGCATGCCTTTTTCCATTGTATTTATTTTTTTCTTTTCAATTGCTATATCGGTCATCCTGTAAGCCTGCCTAATACTATAAGGATCAAAGAATGCTCTATACAAATCGGAGACACAGATCATTTGTAGTGACTTATTTCTTACGTGAAACAAATAGCAGAGCTATATTTCCCTCCCTGTCCTCCTTATGGAATTCAGAACTCAACAACAGACCAGGGCTTTCTTTTCCCTTGGAAAACTCTAACTAACATTTTTCTCCTTCTGCCCAGTGATATTCAAATAGCTTTGCTTCCACTATAACACTTTGCAATTCAAGGAATGTTTCTTTCCCTCCTTTTGCCTCACAAGACCATTGTAACATATACAGAGCACAGGTTCTGGCTCTTGTCTAACTTGCACAAGGTCTAACTTGCATGTGCAAGCCTATATGCACACACATTCAAACACAACGGTGCTAACACGCTGCTGCAGCTCAGCACTTCATCTTGCTCTGGGCTATGCTTTAACAGAATGGCCATCAGGGCCTTGCTGAGTAGCCGTGATGAGGTTTTTCCAAACATACTTTGTTTTTTGTTTTCAGAGGAGGTGTGGTGGAGGCACAAGGGATACTTAATCATAAAAATACTGAATATTTAAACCCTTTCCCCCCTTCCACCACCCCATTTAAATCAGCGATGCCGTTGGAATGAAATACAACTCGGCTTTCAAACATTTTCGTATTTAATTCAATTTACTTCTAGATTGATAGCCAAACGCAAAACAGATTTTACTCCTTTCCTCCTGGATGGGGAAATGGAGATGACCAAGTTCCCTTTGAACTTGGTTTAGAATGTTTCTGTTTTTTTCCTATTAACGAAAAAACAAACAAACAAAAGGCAGTTATTAAAGTGGTCCAGAATCTGTTTCCAATATAAAAGGGTGGCAAAGAAATGGGGTGAAGAGCTGAGCCTCTCTCAGGCCTAAGAGACAGGTGTCTTCACTAGATAGCACATGAGTTGGTTGTCTCAGCAAAAGGACAAGACTCTGATTTTGTATCTTATTCTTAGAAGCAAGTTTTTTCCACTAAAGTTAAAATACATCACTGAAGTGCGTTTGGTGATGGAAATTGTGATTTTGGGGACGTTCACTTGGTAGCTTTAAAAACCTAACATGCCTGTGAAAACAAATAGCCAGAGGAGCAGATCACAAGAAGTCAAACTGAGGCAAAACTACACAGCCATAGTGTGTGTTGTACGGGCCAACTTCTGGGAAGAATAATACAAAATACAAAATAATACTCAGTTACCTATTTTGGGAAAGACATGAGTGAAGGGAAATGAAAACAGATAATGAAACCACAATTTTCATTGATGTCGAAGGTAAAACTAGACTTCTAACACTATAAAGAGGGAAGATTGAGATTTCTTTGGGAGTAATCCTTCAGTGAAACAGAAGAATTAAAAGTCTGTGGACACAGGGCTTGAAGTTCACTTGGGGAAAAGCAGAACATCAGTCCAACTCTAGCTGCGGAGCCCTGGCAGGCTCGTGTGTGTGAACTCGCATTGCCAACAGCTCCGTGCCTGAGCAGAAATGTTTGATCTCCACAGATGTCAATCTCTCCTTTTTCAAAAACATTCATTTCATTTTAATATTCCTTTTATTTTTTAGGTCTGGTTTGGTGAATATCCCGGAGTTCAGATGTTTCTCCAGAGTTTAAAGGACTTCATTCCAACATCTTGGTTTTTTTTTTTTTCCTTTGGAAGTACACTGAAAATTTCACAAGAAATTTTTTTTGCTCTCAAATCTCCAGATCATCCAGGTTTCAGCCAGGTCACAGATGGTATTCTGCAGTTTGCCCATATTTCTGTTTCCCGCAGTCACGAAAGCTCCAAAAGTATTAGAGGAAAGCTGACTCAAAAATAAAGGTAACTGCATCTTAAAATATGAAAGTTGCTTTGGTTTTGGACAAAAGATGAATCCGTGTATTTTTTTTTTTTTTTTATTTGAACATTCCTGTTACCAGCACTGGCTAATAAATCGCTACACACATTTCTCAAGAAATGACTAACCTCAGGGTGTAGCTGAGGTCTCTGAATCCTCATTTTTGATAGCCTGACACATTTGCCCATTCCCCCAGAGCCTACAAGATGAGACACATCTAGACCTTCCCTCTAAGTTTCATTTCCAGTCAAAGGATGTTCTTACCCACCACCACCCTGTGTCCGCGCGCTCCATCCCGCAGGGTCTGCGCGCTCCCCGCTCCCCTCGTGTGCGTCCCAGACCCTTCCATCTCCTGGGAAGCGCTTTGCAACTCAAACGCGAGGCTAACCGTTTGCCCTGCCGAAAACTTTGCTTTGGCCTTGCTGGCAGACAGAGGGTTTCCGCTTGCACAGGAATGCAATAAGCACGCAGGGAGAAAAAAAGATCTGTGAGGAAAATCATTTAGAAATCAAAGGTTTGTAATATACCACTTAAAGTATTTTATGGATTAAATTACTGAATAATAATGAAAGATGAGAGATTAATGGCAACCTGGTCCAAAGCCCTCTATTTATGCACAGGCCAAGTAAAATGGTAGACAGGTGCACTGTATCCCTGACTCAATAGAGGACTTCTGTCTGCCCCTCGCTTTTCAGTCCCATTAAGTTATTATGAATGCTTTTGTAAAAAGACAAAAAATATTTCCCAGAGTTAATGACAAATATATTTTATCTTTCATATTCACCTCCATCAATTACACTATTTTGGCAGCACCAGAAAACAATGTGGGGCAAAAGACTCTCAATCCGTTCTGAGCCGAGCTCCATCCAAAATGACTTTCATCTTTGTTCAGAGGAAATCCAGACAGACTCCTAAAATGTCTTTTATTTTCTTCCTGGCACTAACAGGCATCTTGGATTTCTTTACTCCTTTAAGAATTTAAGGAATTTTGATTTTGTTCGCTGTGTTGCCCCTACAGTGCCATCAGAAAACTGCCAGAAAATTCAACAACAGCCAACTGTGTACAGAAAGAAGAAATATTTATTTCCCACATGCAATTTTTTAAGTTTATCCATAAATAAGGTCATGATAAAGCCTTCTTATAGCTTCTGTTCCAAACAGGCTTTCGCTATTACACAAGTTTGTTGAACATTTGTACTTTGTTATGCTACTTTTTCTGTGGCAAATAGAAAAGCCTGAACAAACCAGTTCTCTGTCAGCAAATTTGCTCATCTCTGAAGACTCTCAAAAACAAAAAGTTGCTGTGGCAGAAATTTAAGGCATCAGATATTTATTTTATTTCCCCTAAGTTAAGGTTCTTTGTGATAAAGAACTGCACAAAATACAATCAACAAAGATCGGAAGACTGAACATAAGGGACTAAGTTAAGTCTTAAACAACAGCGCATTTATTGCGCTGTAAGGAAGGGTAACTTTGGGGGAAATTAATGGTACAAGGAAATGGTTTTAAGGAACTTTCACTTCTGTGGCACAGATCAAATTCTGGCTGATGACAAGAAGGAATTGCTATCTGATAGCTGCTTGCCAGAGTATACAGAGTAAGAAGGTGACCACGGTCTCATTACTAATAGATAAATACTCAAAGCATAAACTAACTGTAAGCTATGTTGCAAGCACTGAGAAATCAGGAATGGCATAGGCAAAAATGATAATAGAGGTTCAAATAAAAATGGCATTGTCAGCCCAAGTTTGCTGAAATTAAGTGTTTAGCACAAAAAGGGAATCACGTTGCAGAAACTGGGATACCTGTGGGATCCCTGTGATTTCAAGGTCTGCATGCAGTGGTGTTTAGGGATTCGTTCGGGAACTGCTGCCCAGGAAATGCAGCAGACATGACTGGAAAATGAAGCACTGCAGAGAGGAACACAGTTTAAACCACTAAAAAGTGGGGGAGGAAAGGAAAGACTGGAGCTCAGCTCAGCAGTCCTTTTCTAGGCCAAACCCTACTGAAATCAAGCAGAGAGGCTGAATGCTCAGCACTTTGGGTAACCAGGCTATTTGTTTAAGTGCCTATATGTGGATTGAAGAGTCAAAGTTGCAGCTCTTTAGCAATCCTTAAATACAAAAGCAGAGGGTTAATATTTCAGAGAGTCTCAGTTCTTAATTAAATTAAAATTATGTACAAATCTACTCTGTAGGGTAGATTTTCAGAAGACCAGGATCTAAACTTATTTGTAGACATGACCCCAAGACTGTTCATAAACACACTACAACACTTAATTATTATTCCTGCTGCCGTTATACCCATTCTGTCAAAATTGTCCCATTTCATAAGTCTCGTTTCTGTCCTTCAATCTGCAGCATATTACGAGTCCTTATCTCAGGGCAAAACTGTCATCACCATGAGAGCGCAGGAAGGGTTGTATTTTGCATCTGAGGTGGAACGGACGGTTGCTGGTCCCCAGGCCTGGCCCGTGCCCACTGGACCACCCCTCTGGCTTGAATCCAGCTCGTGAGCACTCCCCAGGTCTGGGCCAAGCACACACAGTGCAGAGCTGCCCGCACGACTGCCCGAGAGGAGACCCCATCACCTCCTTCCTGAAGATCACGGCTTTCTAAACACATAGGTTGCTGAAAGAAATGTTGAGAAGGGTGGAGAAAGGAACTGAGGAGGGGGAAAAAGACGAGGGGAGCTCAACTAAAGCCAAGCTAAGGAATATTTTTCTTATTCCAGCATGAAATGTTGACAGAATTAAATGTGGGATTAAAAAAAACAACCTTCTAACGCACAGTTTCATGTTACCTCCGCAAGAGTTTTGATTCCACTTATGAGACTTCCTGAATGAAAACGCTGGCTATGTGCCTGCCTCAAAAATACATTTTTCTTCAGAAGAGTACATTTGCCAGTTGTCAATGCCATTTCTTTGCTAGCCAGCAAAATATGTTCATACTCACAGCAGGCAATTACCATTCTTTTCTCTACTGGTAAGGGGCATGACTTCACTCCTAGGCCTAAGATCCCTGGATCCTTTCCTCATTACATAGCCTAGTTAGCCAGCATAATTAACCCTTAAAGCGAATGGAACAACTATTTCCTTTCTTTTTAAAGTGAGTTTAAATGGGTTCATTTAGGAATTGTAAACAGAAGAATCTGTTTTACACATTTGTGGCCTGTTCCAAGGGGCATCAGTTGCTGGGAATGCCATCGGAGCTAAGCTGCCTCACACCGAGGTTTGCAAACTGTGGTTGCAGTCAGCTCAGAAAACAAAAACACCAGGGATCGGATCCAAAACTTCTTGAAGTTAATGGGAGCCTTTTAATTAGTTTCAGTGTCTTTGGGGAAGGCCCTTAGGGGAAATATTCCCTTTCGAAACTTGTTCTCCAACTCATGGGGCCAGGAGGTGGTATTTTTCATGAATACACAACAGTGCTGCAAATGCTCCCAAATGCTCTTGTTACATCCCCCAAACCATTCCAGGAGAAAAAAAATTAAAAGAAAGAAAAAGAAAAAAAAAGGGAAAAAAAAAAAAAGAGAAAAGAAAAAAGGGAAAAGAAAAGGGGGAAAAGTAGGAAAGAAAAAGGGAAAAAACAGGAAAGGAAAAGGAAAGAAGAAAAAAAAGAAAAAATAACAAAAAAAGAAGGAAAAGGGAAAAAATGAAAAAAGAAAGAAAAAAAAAGAAAAGAAAAAGAAGAAAGACAGGTCTTTGGAACAATAACTTAATCTACTTTCTCTGATAGGAACAAGAAGATTCCCGTGAGCTCCAAATTCTTTAACACTAATAGATCTGGGCAACTCATTCACAGAGAATAGACAAGACATTATTTTTAGGGTCCCAATCTGTGTGACTAGAGGATAACGCCCTAATCTCCATTGCAGCACCTTTCTGGGCTGCTGAGCCTCACTGAATTTCTAAACAACAAAAAAAGAAAAAATCCAGATCCTTGTAGAAAATTGTGTGTGAATTCAGTTTTATCAACCAGCTGCTATATAAAGCTGGGTGCTGAGATTTCCTAGGATCAGATAGATCTGCCATAGCACAGCCAGGAATTTCTGCGCCTGACCCACAGGGCATCCACATTTCTTCCTAGAGTGAAAGGGCTTTATCTCTCCTAGTCTGACAGAAGCAAGATCCCGTATTTCTGCTACGAAACAGAACTCACCCCAAAGCCAAGCATTCAGCAGGAGACAGAGAGCCAAGACCTCAGCTCTGCGCTGAGATTCAGATATGCAGGGAGATTCACAGATCCTTGTTCAGCATTAGCAGATTTACCCTTGGTTTGCACCAGAAAAAAATGGGGTGAAAATCTGAACCCCAGTGTGTGGGGTGAAGCTTCCACTCTAAATGCAGTCCTGAGCTGGCCTTATGTAGAACAACCTGTCTGTTCCAGAAAATGCAGACAGCTTCTTAAGGGTTACATTTCCTTTTTACATACTTCTACATCAAAACCATATTGCAGCATAGCCCAGGGTTCAAGCACATCCTACAAAAACAGGCAGCATAACTCTGATATTGAACTCCAGCCCAGTTTTAATTGACTGCCAGCTCTCAGCCACTTCCTAAAGCTCCAGATAGCCAATACCAATGCCGTAATTTCTAAACGTGTGCTTCTCTCAGCTGGACACCAAATCTGAAGGCTTCAGCTTGCCTTTTGAAATATAAACATGATACCTTAACTCAAGCAACAGGCCTCTACCTTAAACACCTTTGTGAGGGAAAATAATACATATACCGGGGGTGGCAGGCAGGCAGCCACTTATCAAGAGGATAACCCTGAAGTACAAACAACAAGAATGTTTTCATCATTCACTGACAAATAATTTACAGTGAAATCCTTTAGAAACCTCTTCAGGCACTGGCAACAGGTTAGACTGATAAGTATTTTTAATTAATACCACTGTAATCATGTGTTCCATATATTTAGCTCGGTGTTTTCTTGCCAATAGTTAATAGAAAAATGGCTTTTTGTGCATGACACAGTTTCCACAAGCATGAGTCTACAAAATGCAGAATAAGTAGTCCCGAGTAAGAAAAATGTTTGATCATTAGAATTTAGGTGAACACCTTTCACTGTGTGTCACTACGGCCAGCACTGGCTGACAGCATATAGATGTTTCTGAGTGCACGTGAGTAGCTTCTCCAACACTTCTAGGCTTACCCTGCCAGCCAGCGTTGATGGAAGTCAGTCCATGAAGGAAGCTGGGGCTTATGAATCCATCCCTTCTTCAAGTTGTGTTACTCTGTTTTGAATGCCTGTGTTTTCCTAATTCCACTATACTCAAATTGCCCCAGAAGACCTTTCAAGAAAGCACTTCCTCTGCACCCTCTCAAGAGGAACTGTCAACAACACTCCATCCTTTCAAGTCAGAGTAAATTTCAAGAAAAGACCAGAGCTTAACACAGCTATGCAAAGGTCTGGCAAGTTTAGTGTGCATAAAGATGTATGAAAATATCTTCTCCAGTCGGCCCCAGAGAATGTGGTTTGGTAGCAGCTACGAGGTCTCCTCTTTCACTGAGTGAAATGCACTTAAATTAAAGCGGAGTTCTAGCCCCAGATCCCAGCGCACTAGGAGGGGTTATTCAGTAATTATTTCTCTCGTTCATTATAGCATCTCCTGCCCGCAAAGCTTGCAGAATACTGGCACTATCCGAAAATATCCCCCGCACTGATACACCATCACAAAGCGCCAGAGTGCAATGATGCATCATCACCTCCCAGCACAGCAACATGACACGAACATCACTGAAGAACAAGACAGTGACTTTGTCACTGAGTAATTTAATTGCTGACTTGAGCTCTAAATAGCCACTTGCCTTCACCTCCTCAGCTGCATCCCTCCTTCGAAAGATGTCATCCACACTAAACTAGCACTTACTGTTGTGATACTGATTGATGCTTCATGGCAGCAAGTAACAGGAAAGAGCTCTAGTGAAAGTTCATTAACTTGGAGCTAATGCACTTCATGGGAGACAATAAAATGAATCACCAGGGTAGGGTGAACAGCTTTGATTAACACAAGTTGATCGGTAAAACAGCAAGCAGGCCCCAAAGTTAGATGGAGCAAAGGGTGAAACCAAAGGGGGAAGCCAGAAGAGTACAAGGGATGAAGCATCCGAGCACAGGCCTGGCCATGCAAAGGGACAGACACAGGTCCCCTAAGTGTTTAGAAGACAAAGCAGGATCTCTGTCCCAACAGATATTTAGGAAGTGCTCTTATTTCATACTTCTTGGGGAAAAAAAATGGAGAAGTGGAGGAGAGAACTGAATATGAAACCATGTCAGTTTGTGCTTATATACCTATATCTCAGCTCAAATGGTCTTTGTGAGGCCACAGCAGGTGAGGGACCCGGCTAATGGTAAGATAGATTCAAGATAATCCAAGTGAGGTGGTTGTAGAGCACCTATGAACCCATCTCGCAGTTACAGAAACTCCACGGCAGTAGTAGAGGCAGGCCAGAAGGTGGTCGATGGGCACATATACTGATGGAGCTACTCATTCATATCTACCCCACCCCTTCTCCTTCCTACTCCAAAATGTTTTTCGTTGCACTTGCCTGTAGCAGAGAGCTCTGTCATGCCTTGGACCCACCATGTCACTTTGTGAGCATAATCTTTGCATCCTGCCCTCACACACTTGGTCAGGGGATTCTGGGGGGAGCCGGACAGAAGCTGAATTTGGGACCTTTCCTACATTGCAAGGTATTATCATATAACACTACCTGGATATCTTATAGATAGAAGTAGAGAAGGCTGAGAAAAAATACCCTGGTGCATCTAAAGTGACTTCTAAAATTTATTCAGACTTCCCCTTCAGTCTCTAAACAGAGTAGGGAAATGGAACATGTTGGTACTTGAAGCTTAAAATTACCACTTAGTTAATTATATAGCTGATTATGTAGGACTCCGCTGGCTGACTTACACACAAAAGCTTGGGCATTTCAGTAAAAATACAAAAATAAAAAAAAAAAATAGACCTACTGCCACAACGTGGCAGTGCCTAGGAATGATGAGAAACAAGGTCCTCCAACTTCATGTGTGGCATTTGCAATATGGAAAACTCAGTGCCACACATGAAGTACAGTAAAAGTAGCAGAAACAACAAAATAGCTCTTGGTTTCCTTATTTAAACAGTTCAACTATAGCTAGAAGCTCCTTCCTGCAAAACCAAGTGAGCCAGTGTCAGCCCTCTGAACTTATTCACCTAAGCTGCCTTGTAGGGGAAAAACAAAATTTTTTGCTTATCAGTACCTAATTTTTAAAAGTACATGTGTATTTTAAGAAAGGTTGTAGAATTACAGAAACCAGAGCTACACCCGGCAAATACTCCTTAAGACAAATAAAAGCCCTTTGTGCATTTTGATTGGGATGAATGCTAAAAATACTCCAATGCAGCTGTTCAATTTGCTGTAGCTTGAATGCCAGTTTTATACTTTTAATTACTACTATACAAAATTCTTTGATTGCATTTGATGAAATTAAGATTTTCAGTGTTTAATGATTAAACCTAGGAAAAAAAATGTAACCATATTCTAGTTAAAAATGTAAATTGTCTGTACTGGGAAACCTACGTAGATCTGTTTGGACAACTGCCACAAATCTACTTATACCTAGATTGATAAATTTTTCAAAAACTTCACTTCATAATCTCCTAGGGTCAAAAAATCTCTTTTATTAGAAATTCCAGATCTCAGTGCAATCACACAAGTTACACACCTATTTCTTAGAATAAAATATCTCTCTGAAACAGCAAACATCACATTTTCAAAGACCCAGGATAGTCTGGTTTAGATACACATAATTTTGTGGGTGCAGTTGTGACACGCTGTCTCTCAGGCATGCAAACACTGGGATTCACATGGACAAAACCTATACATTCAGAGTGTGCAAATATGTATGTGAATAAATAAGAGAGATGTTTACAACAGCACACAGAGCTTAGTGGTTAAGGTGTTTGCTATGCATACAGACATTAGTTTTGAGTTCTTCTGGACAAATGCCTAAAGCCACCCTCAAGTAACCGCAAGTTTCTTTGTATGTTGTACTTTAATCAAGCCAGCTCGATGGACTGCTAGGGTGGCAGCAGCGTTTGGACTTTGAGATACCAAGGTCCTCAATGCTCAATCACTTTTTCATTTGAAAAGATTTATGTCATTGCCATTTTTTTTTCTTCTCGCTCAAGATTTTTCAGTGCTTCACTATTAAACTGCCATCAGGGCCATGCATCTGACATGCTTCCTCTATCTCTGATAGGTGACTGTTTTGTAAACATTTGGGGGTAATGGGGCTGATCTCTTAGATTATCTTCTGAAAACTTAGCCTTTTGCCCCAGACGGTGTTACTCAACCAGGTAGTGAAGAACAAGGAACAAAACACAGCTCTAGCAAAAAAACAAATACATATTTTTCTTCTAGAGAAGGGAAGGAAAGGATGGGAGGAAAGGATGGATGAATAGTGGATGCTGAGAGAAAAATGTGTATCCCAGGAGCAGCTACTTCTCATGGGCTTTTTAAGGAATACAAGCAATGACTTTAGCGTGCTGTTATCATGGATTGCACTGTCTGGATCTTTACGCAACTGCACCGCAAGGGCTGGACCTTGCTAATAAAAATAAAAAGGCTGAACCTTTGCAAGCTGTGTAGGCAC
>JAUBNY010000037.1:1319160-1330063 GCA_032275445.1 Crypturellus soui
TTAGCTGACTTGTTTCCTCGTTTTTCTCTAACTAACCCCTGGAAGTCCTTGGTTTCCTGTGCAATATAAATAAATCGTGCGATACTGCACCCAAGATAGAGTGTGTGTTCCCTTGCTGCCCTTGCAACCCCCTACTACAGGAGGCTCCTATCACTCGTGAAATCAGTAGCGCAATGAAATGCTGGTAGTGTAAAGCTGAGTGACACTGGTGAAACGGCATCATTGCACAGAACCTGTCAAATGCATTTACTTAACGATAAAGTAGTAAGCCCTAGGCAACATGGCTATGGAGGAGTGGCTACAGCTAAGCGTACAGAACAGGGTTTTGTTACTATCGAGGAGAGACCTTTTCTGTACCTAAAGAGAAGACAGAAAACGGACTGTAAAAGACAACCTACTACCACAGTCCAGCCTTCCTGTGTGACTGAAATGGAGACCAGGATCCAACTTCTTCTTTCACCTTCTTTGTGTGTCTAATAAAACAGCAAAGCCGGCATTGTTAAAAAGAGACTGATAACCCTTGTTCAGCTTGTCAAAGTGTTACATCACTGCATTAAATAAGAGCTGTTTAAAAATAAAGCAGAGAAAATAAAAACTGCATCACCAAGTCTGATTTAAAGCAAAAAGACAGAGAAGCACAGAATCTAAGTAAAGATTTTAGTGGCATTTAGGAGACTCAAGAGAGATCAGCAAATAAAATCTTTGTGATTACAATTATTATGTGCTATGAACACGTTCCTTAACTTGATGTGCCCTTTTTTGACTTGACTGATAGCAAAAGAGATTAAATGGAAAACTGTAAAGGAGTAAATGCAAATTCTAAGTGGCATACTCAAGTGACTCACTGGATGTCCAGGTCCTCCAGCGCTAACTCTTTCCCAAAGATTTTGCATCTGAGAAAGAAGAAACATTTGTATCTGAGATTCAGACATGAAGCAATGCAGGATTAACAGAAGGCTTATGTGTGTGTTTCAGTATCATATTAAAAAATAGAATTCCAAATAACTATACAAAAATGAGTAAATAATACCGTAGATAAAAATGGCTGGAATTACATCTATTTCTTTCTGCACTAGGCCAGTACTGAAACTGAAAGTAGACATGATCAGAGTAAAAGAAAGCATATCCTAATATGTTCTTGTTTATGCTCAAATGGCTCAAAGTAGTCAGGGTAGATTGAAGCAACTCTGAGTCATCTCTGACAAAACCATATGTGAAGGCGGACTAATACTGCTAGAAAACTTCAAAAGAGAATGACCAAGTAGAAAACATGCTGTTGAGTCTTATCTGTCGGAATCTAATGCAATCTAATGTGACAGCTGCTACTGCATTCTGCTGAACACAACCTGGGAAGATACTCAGAGGTCATACTAAGGGTAAGATAAATTGATGCAGTGGACAAAAACTATGCCAACAGCCAAAGGTAATGCTGCTCCTAAGAGAAGTCCTCAAACACTAGAGACAAATATTCTATTTTTAGAATTGCCCATTTACTGTACTCCACAGTATTTTATTTAGCAATACAACTGCAGCAATGCTAAGCCAAACAGGATTCCATAGGGGCCAAACTTCCACAAAAGAAATGGCATATTACTGCCAGAAAATCTCTTTTTTTCTGTTACCTAATACTTTGCTCAGACTTTTTCTGTCAGTAACTTCTATTAAATATTAATAGTTTCATCTAAGTAGGGACTGACGCTGCAAAGCTTTACTTCAAATAAGCCTCACACAGTGAAGAAGGTTAACTTATTTCCATGCAGCAAAAGATCTCAAAGATTGAGATACCAATAGGATGGAAATGTAGGTTAATTCAGACAAGATCCATTTAAATTTAGGATCACCTTAATGCCTCAGTCCAAGTTAGAATGTACCTACAGTATAAGGGGCTATAATAAGAAAATGCCCCAAAACCAATGAAATGTGAGAGAAATAGCAGAAAGCAATGCACCTTGGTGCTTGAATTATTTTGTAGCAGATAAAACAACAGCACTGAAATAATTATTCCATGAAAGCAGCTACCAGAAGATCAAGAATGCTTCCCATCACCTTAATCTTCATGGTAACCCACAAATACTTAGGTGTCTAGATATATGAGCAGCAACAGAACAAGAGCACAGATGAAGTTGTTGCAGAAGGAAATAGCCTTTACCTTTACCTGTCCAAGACAGCAGAGCCTTGTACAGTTTATGAAATAGATGGAAGGTGGGAAATACTCTATATGGCCTGAAGTGTTTCTCCTGTTCAAGTACACAAGAGAGCGCTGCATGCATGGAGCTTAACTGCACACATGTACTTGCACATACAAAACTCAGCAGTTCACCAATAAGACGGATGAATGAATCTACCTAGGAACATACAACAGTGAGGGATAAAGGCAAAAATGGACCGCACAGATTAACCACACCATGATCCACAGATGGAAGTCCTCCATGCACGCAACATGTAGGGTGAACACACAGCAGATACCACCACAGTCCATACCAAGGGAGGTTAATAATAGCACATGAAAGCCACCCAACCACAAAATCATGTCCTTCCAGCACAGGTACCTGCCTGCTACCCTGTATGGAGCTGGCATGCGTTGTGAAGGCTGCTCCCAGGGCTCTGGCTCTATTTCACTGGGGCTTTTCTAGAGCAGCTTGCTTAGCTTCTTCAACCCTGCCTGGTGCCAAAGGCTGAGCGCTCCCCTAGAAGGCACAAACGTGCTGCTCAGGCTGCTGAGATGAGATTCATAAAGATCTAAGGTATGTTGGGTAGTAAAACATCCCTCTTCATGGGCATGATCTTGTCACAGTTTTACTGTGACAGCTAGCACCTTTGCTGGCACCCCTTAAGAACAGGGCAGAAGTTCAGACTACTGCAGACGAGGACTAAGATGCATATAGTTATCATGAAGATGGTCAACAGTGATGATATCCTAGAAAAGACAAATGTGTCCTTCACAGTATGCCACAGCATGGGAGCTCTCAGCCAAAGCGTTTAATTTGCCCCTTTCTTCAAGGCATTTACTCTAATCTAATCAGCTGAAATCTGTGTGTCAGGTGTGCATGGCTGCATGACCTGATCATCAGAACAGGAAACTGGTCATCAGTATCCATGGACAAAATAATCATCCTGAAAGAGCAAAGCAGAGGATTCTTTGTTCCAAGGAGAATCTTCATGAGATGCTCCAACATTATCTTGTGGAAATAAAATAATAGAAAGTCCTACAGAAAGCCCTCTGCCCATTTACTTATGCACATAATTTCTTGTCCTACCTGTGGATTACAAGTAATTTATTCAGCAAAATAGTAAAAAGGAGTGTACAAAGCAATGTGGAAACAGGCACAGTGCTCTCTGTGCAACAACAGGACTAATAAATTGTTCAGAGCAGACTAATATCTAAGAACAGCACATGTCAAATCTACCACTTGTTCAGCACAATGTTTTGGTAAAATCCTCCAGAATCAAAGCAAACTAACCAGAATCAGTCTGCTAAATCACCAAGAAAAGAACTTGGCTGTCTTCTCCAACTGAAAGCACTGAAAGAAAACTGTTGGAAACTACAGAACACTGTAGTTTCTAGCACCATTATTCATTTAACATCTACTCATTCTTACTGTAGCTGTATCCTGTCACACCTGTCACACCTGTATCAGAGCACCCCTGAAACTTTGCTTTACTCCTAGTGAAAAGACTATGACAAATGGTAATATGCTACTAAAGATCAAGCAGCAAAACCCACAAAACCCTAGGCTGCACAAGACAGAAATGGTTCCATAATTTAGGGCTATTTACACAGTCCACCCCACGCCTTCTCCTAATCAGCTTAATGGCATCAGGGAGAGGCAACATTTCTCCAGCTATTATGCTCGGGATAATGGACAATGGTGCTGCAGGACAGCAGCACCAGTGGATAAATCATGTGCCAGAAGGGACCATTGTGACCATGCAGCTTTCTTCCTGGGCAACAGAAAGCTGTAGGACTTTTCCAAATGAATTATTATTTGAGCTATAACCTGCCGGTTGGACAGGCACATTATCCTGAAAGAAAAATGTCCAGCGATAGAAGATCCAACAGAGTCTTAAGTTAATTTATTACACCATTAAGATTTTATGCATTTTTTTCTGGTTTTGTATTTGCCCAGCTTTAATGCCAAGAAATTTGTTATTACACTTTGCATGCTGGAGCCCTTTCACTCCCTGTATAGCTATTATATATACTGACCAAGTCCCCAGGTAGCTTTCATCTCATTAAGTAAGCTAGACTGAGGTGTGTGGCTCCAGGATAACAACTACTCAACACTGTCTGAACTATCTCTAGTTTATCAAGACCCTTCCTGATGAATGTCAGGAAACTAGCATCACTAGACTATGTTAACATATGTTCAATGAAATGCTCTTTTCAAAAAGAAATCACAAATAAATCCTAATGTACCTCAGATGTACTTGGTGATATTAGGACTGAGAAATTAAGTCTGACAACAACCAGGAGCTAACAGTTCATAGCAGTATGAATAGAAGCTAATTCTGCATTTGCAATTGCAAGCCCAAAAGGGAAATACAAAGTTCTATTCCTTTCTTCAAAGCAGCACCTCTTCCGCAGGAATTATCTCCTCAGTTGAACGAAAATCTGGGACTTTGCAGCTCTTTTTTAATATCCATGTCTTTGGAGATCTTTTCAGCAATGAATAATCATACTGCCTATGTCATCATCATATTCCTGCCAGTCTGTGTGAGCTTGTTATTTCTGCAGCAATGTTAGCAACAACAACAGACAAGCCATGATCATGACCCCTCGGAGACTTTGCTATTAGCAGTTTGGGGATTAAACTGTTCCCCTCTAATGCTCAGCCTACTGTTGTGCAGCAAGTTTGCAGCAGAATTGTGGCGGGAGAGGAAGATCTTACAAACAGGATGCCATGAAAGATACAATATGTACCCTCTCTTTCACAGAGGGCAAAATAGAGGAATATACTAAAAGTAAGAACAGTAAACTTGCTAATACAGATACACGGACATTCACATATGCAGCAGTCAAAATGATAAATCAAAAGTATGATCTGGACCTTTCATAGTATTTCTCTGAGAGAAACTGCTGAGGTGATTTCATCTTGTTTACCCTCTGTGGTGACAGGTCTACCAACATTTTCCTGTCCATTCTGGCTGCTGTTTTGTACATGTATGCTTCAGCGTACTCATCCACATAAACACACACAGAGCTCATCTACCCGGACCCAGTGACAAAATAACTTCCACCCAGTATCATCAACAGGTATCAGAGATTTAGCAGAGCCTGAAGCGGCCATTATAAAATTTCTATATTCCACAGGCTAATCATTCCAGTTAAACACACCTGGCCATGGCGGCACAGAACACAACACTTCAGAAACCATAGGGGATGGCAAGAAAATTGGTAGACTTGAAAGAGGTCTTTGGATTAGTGCTCAGTTCCTAGTATGGTCACAATAGTCTCCAAAATGGATCCAGAATGATATCCCCCAATGCAGCATGTTGTGAGCTTTAGAGAACAAGACAAGCCTAGTCCTTCTGTGCAATAATATGAGGTCTTTGTGCTTCTGTTACTTATTGTTGGCAGAAATGTGAAGTGCTGCTGTAGGCATACGAACGCCCTCCTCAGGTATTTCATTAGCTGATGTCAAAAAAGTTACACCAGTAAGGAGCAGAAGAGAACCAGGAATTTACATGTTTCCAATCAGCATTTTCAGAGATACGTGTAGGAGAGTGAGAAATTACTTTATGCTAAACAGTAGGTTATACATCACTTAAAAATTATGATATTTTTTGTTCTCCCAAAGGATTATGAATTTCTGATGCTAGTTAATTATTTATGAATGTAGCATGTCACTATTTTGCATGTTTTGAATTGTTATTATCTTACAGACTAGGGTTTTGCTATTTAACAAACTCCATCTGGACACAGATGAAGGGCTGAGCAGATTTCAGCAGCAGCAGCCTGCACACTACCATGGTAACACAAGGTGTCTGCACCTGACTAAAAGGGAACACACTTTCAGCATATGGAAATATGGACTTTCTATGAGGGCTGTTGTAAGCTGAGAACCAATATTACTCAGTAGAAGATGGGAAAAGCATAAATGACATTTGTAGTGTAAAACCTGGCTATTCGAAGCTCTGCAAAATTAGTGTTTATGCACAGGTAGGACACATTTCTAACACATTCTTGTTAGGTACAGGAAGCAAGCACTATGTTTTCAAAACATTTGCAGAGTCTCCGCTCATAAATTTAGCCTAGCAGCTCAGCTTCATGTTGAATGAGTTTGACACAGAAGAGCTACTAGGACCTCTGCTACACCTCTCCAAGGACAAAATCACTTGGAACTTTTCCAACGTGGACATAGTCTCCCTTGCCTGCAGCATCTTTCTTTATATTGTACTCCAGACTACAAATTCTTCAGAGACTTTCCCAGTTTCAGCCAAATTAACAAAGATAAGAAAGTTGCTCTGGTGCCCATCGCCTATACATACTTTACCACCCTTTTTAGCAAGGAGAGAGCTGCTTCCCTCCCAGTCTGCACAAAACTCACTGATACACAGCCAGAATTGCCTGTTGGTTGAGCGGTGCTTCAGCCTTTTTCAACAGAAGCTCTTCCCGGTGGGCAGCAACACAAAAACCAAAGACACTCATGGAGTGATATGGCCCATATAATTTCAAAGGAGATTATATGAACAAAGATTACTCTCACAAATAACAAGGTGTGTGACTGGGCACTTCTCTTTAATGTATCTTCCCACAGAATGACAGATTTCCGTGGGCTTCTTTAAAAGGATAAATTCAGTTGCTGCTTCCTATATAAGCTTTTGTGGCTCATATCTTAAGATCAGCTTGCTCCATGCATTTATTTATTTCATATCTGAGAGCAGCTTTACTGAATGGTATCACGTAGCGGAGCGTGCAGGAACAGAACTACACATTACATATAGCATGTTCTTTTGTATGGAAGCAAGGTAGGAATGGGGGAAGGAAGAACAAAGTGTAAAAACACATTTATTCAGCACTGTTGACTCTCTGCCTTACCTTCCCATGGGTCCCAGATCTCCAGAGTCCTGGCTGCCTGCATCACTGGGTGTGCTCACTGATTTCGAAGAGGGAGACATAGGGGTTGGGACTAAATAATGAAAATAACAGGTATCCCATGTTAACACATGCAGCGACTGCACTGATGAAGAGCAGTGTCAGACAAATCAAAACCAATGGACCAAAATGATAGTGGATGAATGATTAGGAGAGTTTGAAATGGTGAAAGCAAATAAGGAAAGGAAAGAAAAAGAAAAGGAAGAGAGTCAAGTGAATTTTAGGTCTTTTGGAAGTGTTAAAACTGACATGAATTTAGACAGGACTGAAAGTCCAATGTGATTTTACAGCTAATCAACGGACGAGATGTCTGTGGAAGTAAAATAACACTTGTTTTCTTGTGCATATCTTTAACTCACAAAGAAATATTGGGAATTGTTGGTTAGAAAACTAAGTGAACTCTTCTGGCAAAGTTAAGTAGGCGATAGAACAAGCATGGTTTTCAAACTTAGACTTTAAACTAGAAACTAGTATCTATTGGATATGTTCTAAGACTGCAGTGTGGAAATGACATCAAAAATAAAAGCTGCATAAGGAAATCCAGCTTAGCTAAAATCATTTCCCAAAGGTGGTGGGAATACACTCTTTAGTTTGCTTACTGAACATGTTTTCTTAAATAATTTAGGTTCTATAAAGCTTTCTTTTTTTGAGGGACGTGATTTCAAAACTCAGGGAGATGCTTCCCTTGGTTTAGACACTATTTGTCCAGGTTCTAGAAATGATTTTTTTCTTTGGCTTGCAGGGGCTATTGAAGCATATTTCATGCAAAAAGTTTTGTTTCCTTGAACAGAAAAGGAAGTTCATAGCTATAGGTAAGCCCAAGTTAAAGCTCTTCAGAAAGGGAATAATAAAAGGTAGAAATATCGAAATTTCTTTTTAAATTGTTTCTCAGAAATATTTTAAAATGCAGAGATGACTCCAGACAAATTTTGATGCAAGCGTTCTTCAAAGCAGCCACATTGAATAAAATAGAAAAAAAAAAGAGTTTTAGAGCAACAGTGAAGTTCCCCATTTGTTTTAAATCATGTGCACTTCCTCTTTGTATTTCACAGAGTAAAACTTTTAACTATTTTGTTATAGTCCATAATGTATAATGACAGATCTGTCAAGCAACTTGGATTTTCCATGTGGTCAAACATTTCATGCAGATTCTCACTAGAGACTGCCACATAAATGACTGCAGCATTAAAAGTGATTTCATCTTCATGACAGCCCTTTGGCAGGTTACAGGTAGGTCATAGCTGTTTATGCATTCTATATTTGCTAGGATTTGAGTATTATTTGCATATGTGAAAGCAGAATTAAGACTCTTTGGTATACTAATCGTCAGTTTATACACAGGAAAAAAAAGGGCAAAATATTGCAAAGGGCAAAATGATTCATTCGCCATGTGAATTTTCACATTCTTCTGACAGTATCAAACACAAAATAATTTACTCAAGATAAAAATTGATAATATGCAACATGAACAATTATGCATCCAGTTGATCACATGATAAGGAAATATGTCTATTTGGGATACATATGAATATTTTAAATGCTAAAATATTAAAAATTAGTCATTTTTAAAATATCACTCTATAAAATCTACAAAACATATTTTATGATACATAAAATTAATCTAACTTGTCAGACAATTTTTCAAAGAAGTGGTATTTAAAAGTTCAAACAACATATTGTAACTTATTAAAACAGCAATCTATCTCAAAAAAATATTGATTGCTGGAAACTAGACATTGACATCCCAATTCAGAATATCAACTTCTATTTGTTTATGCACCCACTTAGGGCCAAGATTTCAGCTAGGATAAGGATTCTGAATCTAAGGGAGAAGAAAGCACATGAGAAAAAAAAGAAATCTCACTTTAGGGCCACTTAATAGACCAGACAATTTAAAATGTTGTAAGTATAAAACTTGTTTACATCAAGGTAATCGATATTCAGACATTATGAATTTTGCCACATATATTTTTAAATTGAGGTCTTTGGAGACTAGAATTGAAATGGTAAAATCAAAAAAAAAAGCAGTAAAACACAGGAAACCAGACCTAAAATCTACAATATTGATCTAATGATTAGTCTTTTGATATTTGTGATTTGTCTTTTTATTCCCCCTCTCTGACTTTTGCTTGATTTTTTTAAAGAGTGGAATAGGAGCTCCAGCATGACTATGTTCCTCCTTCCTTATACAAATATTTCATCTGTACTTAAGAAACAAAACCTGGGGCTAATGAGGTACAGCATTTTTATATTATTATTTTGTGGGTTGTCGGATAGCTGCGAGAGAAGATAAACAGATCAGCAGAGAAGAAATCACTACTGGTATGCAAAGACAACCTGCATTATCTTCACAAAATACTCTTCAAGAAATGGCAGGGATGCATTTGGCAATGACACATACTCAAAATGCCATGAACCGGTGTACATGAATGGTGTGGCAGGCATTCAAACAGAAGAGTTCACTTCACTAACACAGCCAAAAATCAAAAAGCAAAGCGTGCTTTAATCGAGAGAAAGCATTCGCTGCAGCAGAGCTGAATGTTTTACAGTATGATCCTCTTAGATACCTAGAGGTGGTTCTGGGGATATACCGATGCTCTGCAACAAAGCTTCTGTCTCTCTTCTTTTGCGGTCTAGGTCAGAATCTTCCTGAGCTGGTTCTTTCTTTTGCTGTAGATCAGCCTGAATTAAAAATAAATATATAAATATAAATATAAACACAATTTCATCCTCATATAATCAGGTTCTTGCAGTTAAACAAATGGAGAATATTGATAAGAACCATCACTTAGAAATGCTTAATCTACCACAGGGTTTAGGCAGCTCATTTATACTGTATTTATTAGTAGTAATCATTTTCTCTAAATGCATGGACAAGTTGATCTTTAAAAGGACCTTTACAAAGACTTTGATAGCACACTGATAGACATGTTTTGTCTCTTGCTTGTCAGATACAGCTGTTTTGCAGAAAAATGGGAAGTCAAGGGCTTTTGCTAATTCCACACAACACAATGTAATACATTGTAAATGCCCATAAGCCAACTGATTCAGCTAAGAAATGTAAGGAATTTCAATGAGAAATGACCTAGAATAATAAAAACCATTACCCTGTCTAAAAATGTCTCCATTTCTACCCTCTTTGAGATCAAGAAATAACATTCCAGTTGGCAGGAAAAAAAATATTTTCTCATACTTTAACATCTAGCAGGAGCAAAGAAAGGAGCTAAAAAGTCTAAAATGAGATTTTGGCAGCCCTGGGCAGCAACAAACTGATAACTAATGGTCTGTAAGGTCCCTGCTTCTTAGCTCAGATATCAACATTTAATTGAATCCCCCAGAGATCAGCTTCTCTTTGTGGCTTACTGGGATCCAGAAGGAGCAACATCAGCATTAGCCAGAATCCCTTGTATTTGCTACACTATTCCCCAAATAGTGTAGTTCCATCCACCAGGATGGATGGAAAATGCCTGTCCCCCAGCCTGAAGGTTTAGAGCACACTTTCCCCTGAAAGAAACAGTTTTGCAGACCTTCCCTGAAGCAGATGAGGGGACTGAACACTTCTTCTGTTACCTAGTCTGGTGCAGTAACCAGTAAGGTATAAAAGAAAACACAAGTAGTCATGTCCATCATCCTCTCATGTCTTATATATAGCGAATCCTCCAGACAGACAATGTCTGGTGGCGCTTACCTCAACACTCGGTAAAATTGCTTCCAAATTGTCTGGCCCTACCTAGCCTTCAGCAGAAAACTAGAGCGTGGGGCACAGGGAACTTGCACAATGTTTTTTAGTCTATTGCTGATTTTGGT
>JAUBNY010000037.1:1377303-1388754 GCA_032275445.1 Crypturellus soui
GTCCCGTTGCGGGGCGGGACCGCCGCGCGCCCCGCCCGCGCGAGCCTCTAAATAGGGGCGGGCGCCCGAGCACGCAGCGCGCTCAGAGACAGCGGCGGCAGCAGCAGCAGGGCGACTGCCACCCACCTGCCCCGCGAGCTGCCACCCACCTGCCCCGCGAGCTGCCACCCACCTGCCCCGCGAGCCGCCACCCACCTGCCCCCGAGCCGCCCCCCACCTGCCCCCGAGCCGCCCCCCGCACTGCCTCCTGAGCTGCCGCGCAGCCGCCCGCCGCGCCGGCGCGATGAAGGCCGCCCGCATGGCGCTGCGCAGCGCCGCGCCGCTGGCCGCGGCCGCCGGCAGCCGCAGCCGCCTGCCGCTCGAGGTGGAGACCTTCTCGCGCTTCTCCCCCTCGCCGCTCTCCATCAAGCAGCTGCTGGACTTCGGTGAGAGCCGCGGGACGGGGCCGGGCGGGACGGCGGGGTCAGCCTCGCAGGGCGGCGCGGGAGGCGCGCTAAGGCAGTGCGGTGGCGGTGGCGGTCGCCCCCGCTCGTGGGTGCTCTCGTGCCCCGCGAGTACCGGGGGGAGTCGCCAGCCTCCCTGGACGGAGCGGATGTACCCGGGGCCGGTTACCGCCCCGGCAGCTGTGAAACCCCCGTTCCCGGGGCGCCTTCACACGTCACCCTCAAGAAGCCGGTGTTCACAGCACCTCTCCCCATCCCGGGGATGGCAAATAAGGGCTGTGCTGAACTATTCCCATTTCCAAGTGTTCTCCCAGGGAATGGGCAGGGAATGTGCCTTGCTGTCACATAACAACACTTGAGCACAAGTGCATACCTGCGTTGAGGAAAACTGCACAGCAGTAGCGCAGCGGTGGCAGATGCAAAGTCCCAAAGTCTTTAGTGAACTGCGAGACAGTAGCTCATACTTACACGGTAAAACTTTATTTCCTTTTTTACAATGAATTTATTTTATAGGCTCCTCTAATGGCTGTGAAAGAACCTCTTTTGCATTTCTGCGACAAGAGCTTCCTGTGAGGTTTGCAAATATACTGAAAGAAATTGATCTTCTTCCTGATAAACTACTAAGCACTCCTTCAGTAAAACTAGTAAAGAGCTGGTAAGTAAGAACCATTAAATTCTGCCTGCAGACTAACATGACATTAACAGCCCTGCCATCCTAGCCATTATACGAAGAACAGACAACAACAGCAAAATACACTAGAAACGCAGTCCATTCCTCAGAGCTGAACTGCAAGCTGTTACATATTGCCCTAGCCTAGTCTAAAATATTAAAGTTTATATGAAAAAGCAACATGGATATTTTAAATCACATCTTTTGACCTAATATTTTGAAATACCTCATAGAGCAAATTTATTTTCTTACCTCTAAGAAGGGAAAGAGGTAAAGGTGCCTGCTGTTTCCATCCAGTACTAAAGATTTGCAAAGCTGCCACAAAATAGGAGAAGAGACTACACAAACAGCTTGTTTGATTCTCTCACTGATGAAGTTTATTAATACAGTTTCATTCTGCAACATATTGCCTTGGCATGTGTACTGACTGTTTGGGATTCAGTTTACACAGTCTCTCTTGCTTGCGGACAGTGGTTGAATATGAGTTAACCTGGCTTTACTGGCACAGCTGCAGTGTTGGGGAGGATGGCTGACATAAAGGACAAAAAGTATTTGGGTGAGATCCAGAAGCTGTTCTTAATAATCCAGCAAGCTGTAGTTGTGCCTTCGCAAAATGTGTCTATGTCAGAGCTTATCCTGGCTTGACTCAACAAAGAGGCTCAAGTGCTTAACTTGTGCCAAGCTGATCAAGATCAGAATAATTTTTCTTAGCTGGCTTCCCAATCAATACTTCTGAAACACCTCACTTTTCCCAAGAACTGTACAGAGAGCCTAGATCTCTAAAGGTTTTAGATTCCAGACTGGGTGGCAGGCACAAGAAAGAAAAAGTCATTTAAAACCTCCCATGTTCAGGTGTTCAAAAAATAACTATCCATGATTGCATACCTCAGTGGAACTTGATACTGAAGTTTTTAGCTGACTTGTTAAGAGTAATGATTAGGACAAGACAACATCTTTTTCATCTCCTAAACTAATAACAATCTAAAGAATAGCATATGTATCCTGTGTTCTTTTTCAATAGGTATATCCAAAGCCTCATGGAGCTGGTTGAATTCCATCAGAAAAGCCCAGATGACCAAAAAGTCTTACACGAGTAAGCTTTTCCTTAATTTTCATTCTGCTTTTCATCTTGAATTATTCAAAATGTAGTCAATTTAGAATAACAGCACTGAGAGTGGCTTAATTTGATCATCTGTCAGGAAATGTTGCACTTAGAACTAGGTGAAATCTTTGATCATGGTGTAGTAACAATGCAGATAAGTATGACCTGTTGGGACTCGCTTTTGGAGGCAGTACCATAAGCTGTTATGACAGAGAAATATCAAGCAAAACTATCCATGATATCAGGTCATCCCTGCTTCTTTTTAAAGTTTGAACTGGAGGTCTTCCTCCCTCTCGTATTCTCCTCTGCTGAGGCTATTAGAAGTGAATAAATGGGGAGTGAATTGCACATGGCTAATAAACACAGCTTTTCAGATAAAAATATCAATTCTTCTGCTTTATATCAGTCACAAATTAGGGGTTTTTTTAACTTTTAAAAGTATTTTAATATTAAGGTTACTCTGCACAGTCACTTCTGTTGCTGGAGTATATCATTTTGTATAAATCTTGCCTTGTGTTAGAATAATGCTCTAAAGAGACCTCTTTTTGATCTAGTTTTATAGAAACATTAATTAGAGTCCGAAACAGACATCATGATGTGGTTCCTACAATGGCGCAAGGAGTAATTGAGTACAAAGACACTTTTAAAGTAGATCCTGTCACCAATCAAAATATCCAGTACTTTTTGGATCGTTTTTACATGAGCCGTATTTCTACCCGGATGCTGATGAACCAACACAGTAAGTAGAAATTCTTATCTGAGGAAAAAATTCAACTTCATGAGAAGCATGTTAGTATAAACTTCTCCTAAAGCTGTTGCAGATCTGCTTCAGATGATTTTGTGTGACAGTGAAAAGCTAGAAACAAACATGGATTTTTAAAGTAGAAGAATATCGATTATCTTACCAATTGTAGCAAGTCTTGCATGGAAAACTTAGAAATCTGTTTCTTTGTTGTTTGAAAAGCCTTTGGATGTTGATCCAGGGAAGCCAGCATAGCCTGCAGGCAGCAGATAGCATTTGTAACTTGAAAAAAACATAAGACATGCTGAGTATTGTTTATGGTTATGTGCTGTGATCACACCATGTTAGTTTGCACTAGTTTTTCATAATACAGTACTTGGAATTAAATACAGTATTTTCTTCATCTCAAACAGCCCTTCTTTTTGATAACAATGCTGGCTCAGGACACCCGAGGCACATTGGGAGTATTGATCCATGCTGTGATGTTGTTGAAGTAGTGAACGGTATGTATATTCTCACAACATAAAACATTGCTAGGAATTAAAAAACAATCAATATGTTTGTATAAGGTGTTGACAGTTTTTTTTTTTTTTTTAAGGGGATGTCTGAAAAGGGCAAAAATGTTTGCTTCTATAGAACAACAAAAATGTATATATATATAAAATAGCAATAAAATATGTCTGAATAGCAAGTGATAAATGAGGTGGGAATTAAAATGGCCTGTGATGACATCAGTAGAATCTCCTGTTAGATAATTATACCCCAGATGCGTCTGTTTTACAGAGTTATCAAATTTTACTCAAGATTTGCCCATGCTGCTGTGATTGCTTATTTAATCTTAGTTTCCGATACGTACAGTGAATGCAACATTATCATCCTCTGTGAAACACATGCTTACAGTCTGTAACACTCTAGCAGCTAATGCAGTTAGAAATTTTATTTTTCCATGCATTAGAATGAATTGCTGTGCTGTGATATTTCATTTCACATATTTTATTCAAACAAATATTTCAGATGCTTTTGAAAGTTCCAAGATGCTGTGTGACCAGTATTACTTAACATCTCCAGAACTGAAGCTTACTGAAGTGAATGGTAAGTTGCGGGCTTTTACGTCTTTCTTCCTATTGGTAACCAGATTATCTTCTCTGAAAGTTTCAAATTCTGCAGCAATAGTGGTACATACATGTACCGTAATGGTACATACAAGTCCATCTAGTTTGTGCTAGATCTCTTCATTTGCCTTTACAAGCACTTCATTTAATTTCCCCTGGTAGAACTCAGATGTCACTGCATCTTAAATACCAGATTTTCTGTGGTAATTTATGTGAATTTGAGGAAGGATGACTGCTACTCTGTACTTAAGTTGCCAAAGAGTAGTGCTGTTTTTGAGGTAGAAGTGAGGCTACTGAGAAACACTGGTTCTAGTCCAGGCTGCCTGATGTTCTTCTCTGGTCTCGGGCAGTCCGCGTAATCACTGCTAATCATTTCTGTTTGTTTGAAAATGAACAATCATTAAGCAAATGGCAATTACAATTCAAACACTCTGCAAATACATCAAGCTGTTCATTTAGAAAACATGATGCATTTTCATATTTGTTTAAACATATAACTTGCTTACTATAAAATTGAGAGAGAAAACAGTTCTTGTTTTTTCCCTCGCAGGAAAACTTCCAGGAGAGCCAATTAACATTGTGTATGTTCCATCTCATCTCTTTCACATGCTTTTTGAACTCTTTAAGGTAAGTAAATACAAGCTGTTTCCTTCCGCAGTATTCTGAGCAATAGCTTTAATATGTAAATTCTGTTAGGTCTGATTGGATTAAAGTTTGGTATAGGATGGTGAGATTTCTAAGAAGTTACATGGGGAAATAGCTTTGGCAGTGGGAGAGGAATGATTGGAGCTAGTAGGAAGATATTTGGACATTCTTATGTGGTTATAACTGGGGCAGGCTAAGGGAGAGAAAGAGAAAGCTGGACCTTCCAAATGTTTCACATGGAGTTGTGACTGTTGGTATCCCTCCACCCTTAAAAATTGGTCCTTAGTGACTTTTCACCCCCGTGCCTGTGGTTTAAAGTATTTTGAGAGGTAATGAATGAGGTTGAACTCGTGTGCAGCCAACATGGGATGAGAATTTGGGAGTTGTTAGCAACTGCTGAACTCAACTCTTGTCCAGAATTCTGCTGACTTTAATGAAATTACTTTTTTATTTGCATTGGGAGGCAAAACCAATGTTATCTTTCAATCATAGAAGAGGCTGCACTGTTTAGTCACTTTTACGTACACAGCTTCCTGTGCTTGTTATGTGAAATTGCTAAGTGTGCTTTTGAAAGCTGGACATGATAGGAAGGGTTGGTAACTGTGCTCAGCCTCTGCATAACAGCAATGTGATTTATCCAATGTGAATGTGATATATCCAGCACTTTTTGATAATAATGACCTTAATTTCTATAGAATTCGATGAGAGCAACAGTTGAATTTCAAGAAAACAGTCCTTCCCTTTCTCCAGTTGAAGTGACAGTTGTTCTTGGACATGAAGACCTCGCAATTAAGGTAATTTATTGGCCAAAACCAGTATGTGCTTAATGTAATTTTTATGATTTCTTACACTGCAACAAATACCTTTAAAGAACTTGATGCCTGCAATGACAAGTCAAAGTTACCATGCATGAGTGTTCTGTTGATCGCTTGCATCTAGAGCAATTACCTAGCTGACAAAAAATACACTACAAACAAATGTCTGCAATAATGGAAGGATTTGCTCAAATACTAGTATTTAAAATTCTTTATTTTTAGTATTTGATTGCAATTGGCTTTATTCTCTCTTAAATCAGATCTCTGACAGAGGAGGTGGTGTTCCCGTAAGGAAAATTGAACAGCTGTTCAGCTACACGTATTCTACAGCACCAAGGCCAAGGATGGATGATGCTCGACAAACTCCTCTTGTAAGATGATTTCAATACCCGTATTTCTAATAAGATGATACAAGTATCTCATAGATTAATAGATTAATCTTAAGTAATGAAACATTTTGTCCAGCTTTCTGTTATGTAGTGTATGCAGAGGTTATTGAGCCTTGGCCGTATGAATTAATAGTTTCTGAAATGGTTTTCAGTATTTAGCTTAGCTGACAAAAACATCTCCTTTCAAGGTAAAAACAAAGAAGAAATTTAGCACCCAAATCTACCTCTTTCCCCGACACCTCTTTTGCCCAATGGCAGTAATTTAGTTGGTCTTCACTTCCCACTTAGTCCTCAAATATTGTAAATATTTTATGGAAACAAACACAACTAAGATAGATAGGCTTAGAATAATGTTTTTATTTCCCTAGTAGTAATCAGCTTCTACTAAACAAACCTTAGCAGAAAAAAAATGGGAAGGGAAAATAAAGAAATTTAATGCATTAAAGTAATAATTCCTTTACTTCTCCATGGAGATGAGATTTAAAAGGTCTTTCAGAATCTAACATCTAAAATTTCATATTCTATATGAAACTTGTTAGAATTTTAAAGTGACTTTAAAGGATAAAAAACTTTAAAGTGAAGTGGAAATGCAGAGGTTTTTTAAGAGATTAAATTTCTGAACACTTTTCTGTTATCTAACTTTATATCATAATAGCTAGTGGGGAAGAAAATAATCTTCATTTTATGTTGTACTTTGTGTTTTAGGCTGGCTTTGGCTATGGCTTGCCAATATCTCGTCTATATGCTAAGTACTTCCAAGGAGATCTAAATCTCTACTCCATCCCTGGTTATGGAACAGATGCTATTATCTACTTGAAGGTATGTGTTTGGATAACTAGCAATAATGCAGTGAGGTAACTACTCTGGTATCATTTTAAGGAAAACAGGTTCTCTACTCATCAGTTGAAAAGCTCTTATTTTGACAATGAAATACCGGAAAGGATTGTGATTGGTCCTTAGAAGTTAAAAGTCATTCACTATTGTGAATACTGCATGTGTTGAGTAACTTCTCTCCTTCTTAATTTTAGGCACTATCAACGGACTCAATAGAAAAACTTCCAGTTTTTAACAAATCTGCTTGTAAGCATTATCAAGCTACCTCAGAGGCAGATGACTGGTGTGTCCCAAGCAAAGATCCCAAGAACTTATCGAGACAGAGTGCAGCTCTCTGAAGGGACATTGATGTACAAGGCACTCAAAGGGAACAAGCTGTTTTCTCAACAAGGACTAGTGTTTGGAAGTATTTGTTCACTTTCAAACAGGCAAATTCTTCAGTTTCGTGACTGACAGAAGAGAAGGAAGATCAGGCATTTAGAACCTAGGCTGTATGCATTGAATATGAAATCTTGCTGTGCACTTGAGGATAAGGAAAATATGTATGGAGACATTTCCCTATGTCTTTAAAAAAGAGATGTGTAAAGAGGAAATTCAGTCTATTTTTATCTTTTGATCAGAGATTTGATTTGGTAGAAGTGTGCATTTTTGAGTTCTCTCTAATGCTTGAGTTCTGAATACTGAAAAGTGTCAGTAGTATATATTTTTCTACTAGACTAGTTATCAGCACCTCATCTTATTACAGAACTCGTCAGGTAGGTAGGTGCACCTCTTCTTTCAAACTGTATAAGATTGGGAAAAGATCCTCTTAATGTGGCAGGCTGGCAGCAAGATACAAAGAGCATACAAGTGGCTCCTGGCCGAGGGAGGGAAACCTCCCCAGAAGGGGAGACAGTATCTTCCCTGTAAAAGGGGGGTAACACTTTTCCCACTTAAAAAACAAAACCAGTTAAAAGCCCTATGTTCCAGTATAAGTTCTTACATGATGCCGTGCCCTGAGTTATTGCTGTTCATGGAAAAAGTAGCAGGGTAAGGCTCCTGGGCATAGATACTTTAGGAAAGAAATGAAATAGCACTTGGTGTTGAATCAGCAAGTGGAACTGAAAGGTTTTGATATGTCTTGTGTAAAAATGGCATGGGAAACTGTTTAAAAAAGATCTCGTGATTCTTTTTTTGTCATGCTGTTAGAGGATTAGTGGCTCAGTAAACTAAACCAAAATCCAAAGACTAGGACATGTGGTTCAGGTTTTGCTTCTTTGTAAAATCCAAAAACCTACCCTAACTTTGTCACATTTGTATTGGGCCATACTTTAGCTCGAAGGTGTACTTGGAGATTCTGAAATGTGACAGCTATAGTGAGCACTAATGAGCACTTCAAAGAGCCTCTCTTTGAAGGGGTTTCAGGAAGAAGGGTGGAGAAATAGAATTTTCTTGTAAGAACTATTCCTTGCAATGGAAAGTGTTTAGGAGCTGAAAAGGTTTAAAATACGAACAGTAATGAAAAAAGTCAAATAACTTGTATGAATGGCAAAATATAGAGGAATAGCTATGGTAAGAGCGTCAGTAGGAAAGAGCTGTTGGGGAAATATTCCATTCTCTGTGAGCTTCATTCCCGCCCCCCCGCCTCCTTTTTTTTTTTTTTTTTCCACCTGTGAAGTTTTCCCCTCAGAAGTGAGGTAAACCTAAAAACAGGGTGAAAGTTAAGTACTATTTGGAATTGCCAAGCTGGCCAGTCAAAGTTCATCAGAGATGTGTATTTTTACTTGAAACCTTTTGACATATCAGCATCATTATCTTAAGTGTTTATGATCCTTGGCAAAGGCTCCAAATACAGCGTATATAAATACACATGCAAATACAAAGCATTCTGCCCACTTGTATGGCAGCTTTCTAAAGCAGTCATATGTGTTAGGTAGAAAACCACTCCATACTCTACTGTGAGTATCAAATGTAATTCTTAATAGCAATAAGAGAAAGCTAGAATTATGTTTTTATTCTAGCAGTCCTGTTGGGGTAGATTTTTTTTGGTTAAAAAAAGCTACCCTGAAATATCATTCTGATATGCTTAACTTCTTGTTTTAGAAACTTAAGTTTTGAAACATTTTTTGTTAAATATTGAGCATATGACTGAAGTACTGCCTGGAGGCCCATTTATCCTATTGAATAACATGTGGTCACCAAAAGTCACCAGATTATTTATCTCTGATCTTAACTCAGTGAATGAAATGGATAATATAAATGAAAAAGCTCTTTCTAGAAAATACAGGTATGCAAAAATCGCCTTCACTGCCATAATATACTTGAATACTTTGTTGATTTTGTATTGAATACAAGGTCACAAAAACATACCTAGGTAGTCATTGTTGTTAAGTAAACACAAATTATACCTCTTTCTTTGTGCTCTGTTATGCTTGAACGTGAGTCGTGATCTCATGACATACTGTGTATCTGTAATATAGCTTCAGCTACTCCAGGTGGGAGCTGTAACTTGTATTTCAAAGCAGTTGAAGCACACAGGTGCTGTAAGCACAAGTCTGTAATAGTGCTTGTAGTGCTTGCCGATAGAGGCTTTCTGGCAAGTGTAACTTTTGAAGTTGTGTGTTCAGAACACTGTAACGGTGCAGACATTGGGAGGTGCGTAGCACCTAAGAAACCCATATGGAATATATCTTAATAGTGGAAAAAATACTTAAGGGCTGTCTACCTAGATGAACACAGTGCCTTTTTCAACAGTTACTTTTTTAAAAATTCCTGAAAATAAAGCTCTAGTTTCAAGACTTTTACTGCTATGTAAGTGTATAAATAATTTTATAATAAAAATCTTATAACTGATTGGCTAGTGTCTTCTGTCTTCTAAGCAATACACTTAAAGCACATGTTCTTCCTCTTATTTATTTACTAAGACTTTAAATGGAGATCAGCAAGGCAGCTTTGTTGCAGAGTCTCAGAGGTCTGCTGAGACTTCACTTGGTAGCTGAGGTCTGTGTATTGCCTTACACAATTTAGTCTTCCTTTGTGGAGGAGAAATTGAGAATCCTTCGTCAGTGCAGTCTGCCCTCTTTACTATATGTTTACTGTTTATCTGTAAACTCAATGAAAATTGAACATCAATTTAGTTTTATACAAAAAATACTTTTTTCTGGCACTTTATTTACATAACCATTACTTTTTAATACATAAATCATGTTTATAGAGAGATATTTCTATAGGTTTCACATTTTAAATAGTATAGTTTGGTCTGTAAAACTTGATTTTAAATCCCAAAATCACAAATGATTTTCAGCCTCCCTGGCTGAACTTCTCTCTTGTCTTGGTCCTTTATTTTCAAGATTTTCTAACTATTGTGAGAACTATTATTCTAAACCTAGATGTTGTCTCATATGAGTACAGTAAAAGCAAAGGATGTTTTCAACTATCTTAAAATCTCAAAACATGTTTTTTATTGCATGCGACTTAGAAGAAACAATTCTGGTCTGCACTGGACTTTGATAAGGTCTGTTTTCGTGGAGAAGGGATGGTGGAGGGAAAAGGTGGGAATGGAGTGTTATTTTAGTTGATCATTTCTGGTACTGCTAATCTTCTTGATAATGTCCGCTGGTTTCAGTCATTTCCAAATATCAAAGCTAACCTGGAACTGGGAGCAAAGAACTCGGTAAATATTAAAGGGAAGATTGTCCACAGTACAGAGCTGGGCAACTTGTTTCTCCTGCCCTTTCTGAGCTGAGAAAATCTTGCCTTTGATAAAAGCGTCAGTGACTTGAAGTTATTTAACCTCAACATTCAGGTTTTCACAGCACTGAGGAGAATTCATTGCCCTTCTGCAGAGTATGGAAGTAGCAGACGTTTTGAGAGCTGTCAGGTATAGTTATAACTGAGAGGGTTTCTATTCCCTAAGTATCTGACTCTAAGGAAAGTGGCCTTAAGAAGCTTCAGGCTTCTCACCAGGAATGTTTGCTTTCAGTTTTGCTGTTGAGGAACAAACAGAGCTTGTTTAGACCATTCTTTTCAGTGCAATTATGTTGATGTATTTCCATGTGTCTTGCACCTGACTTTAAATTTAGATGCTTGGTTCATATGATCTGATTATTTGAGAACACTTTTTTAAAATATTAATCTCACAAGCCTTCTCTCACCTCTTAGATTGCTTCTTGTCTCTGCAGAGTCCTATTGCAGAGCAGGGCTAAACTGATTTTCTAAATTCCTAAGGGGGAAACTTAATTATGTAAAATATACAGTAGACAGTCCCCAAAAGATCAGTTCAGCCTCCGGAACCAATAAGTGGCTCTTCCATGACTGCTGCTTCATGTAGTTATGAAGATACAATTCCACTGCCAGTGCAGGATTCCCGATAGTTGCACTGACTTTAGCCACACAGACTTCAAATGGGGTTCCACCCTTAATAAAAAAATGAGCGTCACTTGCACATGCTAAACAAAAATATCCGTTTCAGCTCAGAAGTGGCAGCACGGCGGTTTTCAATACCGGCTCTGCATCAGGGCTGCAGGCATCGGACGGAATAGATTGTGCCATAATGAAACGCTCCTCTGCCAGTGGCGGATGTGTTGCAGATGTGGCACCTTTACAGCCCATTTCGGCAGTGAGGCAGCAGGGCCCTGCTTGGTCCATGACACACCAGGCTCCCTGCGTGGGCCCTGCAGAGAGAGCACGACGAGCAAGGGCATCGCAGTGTCCCAGCACT
>JAUBNY010000037.1:1413820-1426212 GCA_032275445.1 Crypturellus soui
TGATTTTTCCCGATATCTGTATTTTTTTTATTATTATTTTTTATCCCCCAGCATACCACAAGGTGGCAGTTTGATTTTGAAAGTCAAAATTGATGGTTTCCAAGCCTCTAAACTGCCAAGGATTCTGAACATCTTACCATGAGACAATAGTACATCACTGATTTAGTAGAAGCAACTTTTACAAGGAAGATCTATAGGCTAGACTTGCAGCCACTGTGATGGGCACTCATTGCTTCCATTAAAAAAGTCTAGTTTCCAGAAGCAGTTGTCTAAATCAGACAGTTAGGGCACTGGCACAATTTTGCTGCGGGCCTGAAAACCTGCCTAGCCTGTGCTCCACACAACACCCTCGTGTTCGCAGGCACACAAATACCTGTGTCTCCCTGGGGTGGGCTGGATCAGTCCCTCCCAGGTCACGATGAAGAAGGTGAGGAGGGCTGCAGTATGGAGAGGGGCAGGCCGAGGCCTTCAGGTGTACACTGATTTTCGCTTTAGTCAATGGCGCTCTTGGTGACTTCAGGTAAGTTGTTGAGGACCTTCTCTGTCAGATAAAGCCGGTCATTGTGGACACGATCCAAGGTCCTTTGAAGTCAAGGGAAGTATTTTCATTTTATGTCCTTTATTGGGTGGGCGCCAAGCAGCAGAACCGAGCTGGGGAAAGCTGCCTTGAGTGAGGTGGGTGCACGAAGGGAATTTCAGAAGAGGGGAGGATGGTCTGACGAGGAGGATGGGTTTGTTTGAGGCAATAGGAGGCAAAGACAACTTCAAGGAGAGGAGGAACATACAAGAAAAGATGTCCTGGCGGGCTGTGCAAAATGTGTCTCCTGGCCTGGAGCTCCTCCGTTGGCACTTGCTGCTGCAGACTGAAGATGTATGGGCAGCCAAGGGGCTCTGCTGGAGTGGCCTCAGCAGAGCTGGGCGCAGCTCTAGCGGAGCAGAGTTTTGGAAGTGAGGAGCAATGCCCTGAAATCCGAGGCAGGCAGAGAGCCAGAAAGAAAGTGGCTCCCGAAGAGCGGCTGTGATGCAACCGGAGCTGCAGGGAGATGTTACTAGCTGCAACATGGAAAACTCTCCTGGTAGAGACGCGAGGGACCTGGGCCTGTGCTACAGCTACACCGTCAGAAGGGTTCACTTGGTAGAGTGGGTACAGAGAGGGAGAGCACCCGCTGACGCAGTGTGACCCTTTTGCAGCTTCAGCAAGGCTGCTGTGAGCACCCTGCCCTTGCCGGGGGTATTGAAACACTGCTGTGTCCCACAGCTCTCCAAAGCACAGCCACGCATTGGTGCACCTGGTGGATAGGTCTCCCCGCAGCGAGGCAAGCGCCCTCTGCTCCCCTCAGCAGAACACCGGTTAAAGCCGGTTACTTCAGTAAGAAAAACAGGGCCTCCGTGTGGAGCAGTCGGTCCTGATCAGAAGCCTCATACACCGGGAAATGTGCTGATCCTCAGACACGCTGCCCCTGAGGCAAGAAACGGATCCTTGAGTTAATCCTTCACTTTCATCTCTTCTGAGCAGTGCAAGCTCTTAAAAGCACGTCGCAGTTGTGATCCCAATTCACTTATTTTCCTGGGGCCTCTGCAGCCTCTGCTGCATCAGCCCCGGTTTCCCACGTCGCTGCCCAGGCTGCTCACAAATCTATTGTTTCTTCCCAGCAGCTCTCATTTCCCAAGCCAGATTAAGCAGTCCTTTTACTTAGCTGTACCACACATCTTTTTGCCAATATTAATATTGCTTTTTTTTTCCCCGTCCTTCTACATCTTTCTGCCTGTTTTAGCCACTGCTATATTTTATCTGATTTTCTTCTAGAATGCTGACTGGGAGTGCAAAAATTACATAAATCTTTCCCATTCTCCTTGCTCTATTTCTCAGTGGGGAAAAAAATCCTTAGCTGTTCCAAGTGCAAGCTATTTTTTTTCCAAGTACTCAGCTCTTCTGAGAAAAATCCTTTCTGTAAATTAATCCCTATAGGTTGTTCACCTTCTTAGTGTCGTCTGTTTGAAATTCTCCTCTTGTTCTTTGTTGCATTGTTTCACTTTTGTTCTCATTTGTTAGGCAGGAGGGGACAAAAGAGGGGTCCAAGATCCTCAGAGGTATACACATTTATGTCCCCCCTCTTTGGAAGTCAAAGCCCTAGGAGCTGAACACCTATGTATCTCTGAGTGAGTGGACCATCTACTTTTGCTTTCAATAAAGCAAATACAATTTAGAAATGTATACTAAGAGATGTTCTATCTTGAGGCACGTGTGTGTTATAAAATTATAGGTTGATGCCATCATTTGCTGAACTTCATGGCAAGATTTCATGGTGAAGGCTGAACACGCTCTTCCATGCATTTTTTTTTTATTTTAATGTGTGCTATTTCCACCTTCAGCTGTTTCTTTTGTTTTTGCACATTCTTCCACATCCACTATGAATGTATTCATTAGGATGTCCAGAAGCGACTGGGTGTTACAGTCAAGGTGTTACATATTGATGGCAGAGTGGTAGCACTGAGTTTAGGGATGTCTTAAAAATGTCCATAAAGATAAAAAAAAATGAATATGGAAAGTATACACTGAGTATTCTTATTTTTCAAAATAGTTTTTTAAAAAAATCACCCTTATCCAGATCCAATGCTGTTAGGGTCTTTGGTTAAAGGCATATACATTTGCAAACAAGGTGCCTGTATATATAGGGAAATCAAAATCAGGTGCTTTCAAGTCAGTATTTTCAAGGAATGGAAAAAAGACAAATCTTACCTAACCATACCGAGTGGAAAATTCTTCTCATATTTCTGCAGCTTTGTGTCATAGTATCTGGCAGTACTTAAACTTGGAGGATTTTGTAACCACAGCTAAAATGTAAATCTCTTACAGTTCTCTCCTCCTGCTGAAGTGCGGCATAGACTGTGGGTTTAAGGGAAGCCTGTGGAAAGCAGCTCTTGAGAGGGAGGCGAGTGTTGCTTCACAGCAGTGAGACAAAAATAATTCAGTGCCCACAGAGAGCCCTGCAGGAGGCTGTGTCCCTCGCGTCCCCGCGGGCAGCCTGCCCGCGACTGGGCCCCGTGTCCCGCAGCGTGGCCAGCGCCGAGCTCTGCCAGCCTGTGGCCAGGGTCGTTCCCAGCAATTTTTGCCCTGCCTTCAAAGTAGGGCTGGGGCAAAGCTGTGCGTGGAGCTGAGCTGGTGTATTATGAGACGTTTCCTATATATTAAATACGTATCATATAAACTGGCAGAGTTTTTTGGATAGGCAAGCAGCCAAAGCAGCTCTCCAGTTTTGCAAGGATGGCAACAGTCCAAAATACCAGTTGTCTTGGACCAAAACACTGACACATAAAGGAATATTAACTCATTCAGTAGTAGCAGTACTGTTTGCAAGCCCAAGAATAAGAGTGTTCCTGCTGCTAAGGACTCAATCTGAAGTGATGCCAAGAAAAAAACACATGGAAGAATCTGCTAAGAGGGAGCAATGTGTGCAGAGGGAAGACGAGATAGTGCTAAAACAGGCAGCGCGCAACCAGCAGGGTTAGGTGGGGTGATGAAGGGGAGAGGGCACGTGCAGCCCCACGGTGGCTCCGTAGCTGTAGCTGCGTGACCATGCCAGAGGTCACGATGCCTGTTCTCAACCTCCTCCGTTGCCTGCGTTTCCCACCCTCTCCCCGTACATCTGTCACTGATAAACAGCGCTTCTTGTTTGCTGCATTTCCAAGCAACGCAAGTTGTCAAGCTCACTCCTTCCACGCGGCGTTTCCCCTCCCTGCACATGACAGACCAAATCCTTACCTGCAGGAGTAACAATTTAACTATGTTAGTCTAGAGAACATGCACATTACATGCTGTTTTTACTGTGACGGCATGGGATAAATCCTGCTTACACTGCAGGAATCCCGGTCTTGCCGACAGGCACCAGAGACGCGCGTGCACGGCGCAAGGCAGAGCTAACCTCGATGCCCTTGCGAAGGATGCAGAGCCGAATCGCTCTGTGCCAGGGGCTGGCAGAGCAGAGGCAGTGTGAACAAGTTCCTCCATCCTACAGAGCAGACCTCAGTATGTTTATCCATCATCCTGAGTCTATTAGTAGAAAAGCCAAGGAAATAAGCAGTATTTCTCGTTATATTCAGAGTTGCCTTGAGTTGGATCACTTATTAAAAGTTTTCCTAAGGAGAGAAAATAACTAATGTCACCATTTACCCCTTGTGCTGAATGATTGAGCCATTAATATGGTTCAAACCATTAATATTGTTAAAACATTAGCATCTTATAATGATTGGTATTTTGGTTCTGCTCGGGATTGTAAAATTATATTCACTCTAATCGGGTCTGAGTGCATTTACTAAATCTGTATAGTAAAATGTGCCTGCAGTATTCAAAGCATTTTATTTCCATTTAAAAATCAGTTGCCGTAGTGACCAATCACAACTTTCTTAGTAGTTTTGCCTAGGAATTAGATATAGGTTTTATTGTCGATTTTTCTTTTTAATTTTTCCTTCTGTATTCTGTGGACCAAGTCCTCACTTCAAGCATTTTTCTTCTATTTATGCTCTGTTCTTTTTCAGTCATATTCTCAAATAAGTCAATAAGAGTTCTGACTGAGTTTGAAATACAGAGCATGACTTTGGCTCTTCAATAATTATGGCAGAATCGGAAAAATACAATGCTGCACACTGTGTGTCTCCTTTACCATTAATAGATCACCCCAGGGGTGATACATAAAAGAGTTCTGAAGTTTCAAAAGCCTTGAAAGGCTGATAACTTTCAGTATCGATGTAAGAGTAATGTCAAAGATATAGTGAATTGCATCTGAAATTGAAAAGTCTTACTTTTTTTATAACCACACCTTTAAGAAATCAGCCTACTTATCACATGGCTGCAGCCCTAATCCCATCAATAATGCACTCTCTTTTGAGAAGTGGTAACTTAAGAGGTGTTTTCACTCCTCCTTAAAGTCCATATTTTACCCATGGGAGAAACAGGGAGTTAAGAGCCTGCTCAGCGCTGTGTTGTCTCTTGTGATGGAAGATTTCTGCACTGAGTGAGGCAGCAAAGATGTTTCTGAAGTGAACAGATAGAGGAAGCAGATAAGAGAAGCTGCTGTTACTCATTTTTGCTATCACCTTTCTCAAGACCAGGCTTCTATTTCCTTGGTAGGAATAGAGAAGTATAAAAAAACTATAGAGGGAAGGATACAAGCTGGAGCAAGATAGCCTGGAAGATGATGGGCAGCATGGCAACAGTCAGATTAAACAAGATTTTTTTTTCTTTTGCCCAAACATAGATATCCACAGTGTAGACGTCTGCCTTTAAGTTTGTCATATAATCTTCTGGGAAGGTCTAAGGTGACCTTGTAGGGCACAAGTTCACTTGCCCTAAAATGAAGGTCAAAAATGCATCAGACATACTTTAGAAATGCTAATTTTCTTCCATTAACTGTATAAGAAGCCTAATATAATGTAGCTTTGGAATGACATCTTCACTGTAGACACCTGAAGTCAAGTGAGCATCAGGGTCCTGGGGGCACTGCAGCCCTCCCGGCCTTCCATATGAGACAGTAAGGACAGTCCGTGTTCCTTTCTAGAAGCTGCGAGATAGCTTCGAGAAAGCCAGAGAGATTCCCACTCCACTCGCCCTGAGCCAAAAGCCACCCCTCCACATCGCTCCCACCAGCACCCTGTCACCCTGCCCTGGTGTCCGACCTCCTCCAGAAAAGTGAGGCCCGTGGGTATTTCAGGACTACATAAAGGCTCCGGCTCCACCAGGGCCACGTGCTTTGTTTCCCAGCACGTATTTGCAGAGGAAAAGCCGTGATTAGTTGGTCTCAGTGATTTCACTGAGCATTGGATTAGGTCCTAGATTCCTTTTGTGTATAATGTGTTTAGAACTTTGGCTTAAAAGACAAGTACTTTATGAGTCTGTATGAGTTATATCTTTAAATAAATATATATATCTTTATAACAGTGCTGTCCATATATACCTTTATATCTGAATGAAAGTATTTTAAAAGTTAAGGATTAAGAATATGGCCATAGTAAGTAAACTGTCTTATATTTTAACAGGCAGGCATCTGCAGGCAGGCATCTGCATCTGCATTTTAACTGCAGGCATCTTTTGGCGTCTTTAGACTTAATACCAGTGTATGTTAGACCACTTTTCTATGTGAATAGTATTGTTTTCATTTGCTCTTATGTGAATATTAGCTGAAAGATTTTGCACTTTAATTTCATCTTAATTCTAATGGAGGATGGATAATTATACTTACTCTGTGCAGTGAGCGGGTGTTACTTGCATACTCTGCAAGCATTAGGTGTCCATCTTACCCCATATACATTAAGGATTAGATAAGAGGGCTTGGAGGAGAGCGTTGTTTGTTTAAGTTCCAGCTTTACAATAGTTTATTTAGTTTTCACAGTAGTTTTAGGAACAGAGTTTGAAAATTGGGGAAAACATGGACAAAAATGAAGCAATGCCTGTCTGAAGTGCTTCCATTTGAAATCAGTGTTAAGAAGGCATCATTACTCTTGTTTCACTTAGGCACGTTCATGGACTGCACTTGCAATAAACCCACATAACCATCAAACGTCTTTTAATACTGTGATTACTTTTGAGTGCCAGAAAATGCAAGGGAAGCACGTGCTGACTCTTCTCTCTCTGTAGGTCCCCAAGACCCTCACAGTACCTGTTGCCCCACACCCTGTATGTCTCCTGGCTTCAGCTGAACATGAAGCAACCTACACGGTAGGAGTGTGGCTTGGCCAGCTCACCGCACAAGAAAGGATTGGGCCAAACCAAACCACCAGACCCGCAGAGCCAGCTGTGCCGGAAGCGAGGACATTAATTTGGATCTCTTGGCTCATCCTCATTGTCTGAAACCCCAGATGCTCCAGTTGTGCTTTGCCCATAGCCACCATATATAGCCAGTTTCGGGGTGGGGCCACCATCTTTCCTGTTGAGGAGCACCAAGTGCTTCCAATAACACCAGGTTACTACCGGTTGCTCCATTAGAACAGATTCATTTGGATTTCTCCTTTTCTTTGAGTCATGTAAGAGCCTCTGAAGCCCAAATCTACACTCATGTATATCTGAAGTCACATCAGTGAAGCATGGGTACCTTGCAAAAGGTCAAATGGACCTTGGTGGTATTATACTGGGCTCACAGCGCTGTAGATTTGAAAGTAGGCTTGGCTGTATATGCGGGACAGTCCAAAAAGTGAGAAACCATATGCTGGAATCAAATTCATGGAACAGATGTGGACTACGGCGTTCATTCTCCATTTCCTCTTGTTTTCTGCTTCATGGTGTTAATATAATTTAAGATGTCCATAGTTTATAAATAAGCTGTATAATAAAACTCCTAAGCAGAAAGTACCTGTTTTAGCTCAAAATATCATAGTGTAGTGTGTATATATATATATATATGTATTTATATTTGTTCAAGTATTTGAAAGGCAGAGCAATTTTCTTCCTTTCTTTGTGTTAGTAAAATATCCTGAAAAATGTTCAATTTCTTAATCTAACTTCACAGAATCCCAGAATGGTTGAGGTTGGCAGGGACCTCTAGAGATCATCTAGTCCAACCCCCTGCTCCAGCAGGGACACACAGAGCACGGGGCACAGGGTGGCACCAGGTGGGTTTGAAGATCTCCAGAGAAGGAGACTCCACAGCCTCTCTGGGCAGCCTGTGCCAGGGCTCTGACCCTCACAGTGAAGATGTTGGCCTTCTTCCAGGCCTCCAGCACCTTCCTGTTCTCCATGACTCCTGTTCATTTTACTGGGATGTTGTATCCTGGAAATCTGTTTTTTGTGGCTTCTTTTCTTTTTGTGTCACTGGGCTCTTCTGCTTTGCTGGGAGGCTTTGGTATCATCAGCATGCTGCAAACTACCCCATCAGTTGGTTGTGAGCCTCCTGTGTTGTGACACTAACTCCAAGCTCGATAACCAGGATAGGGTGTCTGCTTGGGAGGTTTTGCTGGACTGACTACGTATTCCCTTCTGCCACGTGCATGGCCACGTGCAGTGTTTTGCCTGACGCTTGCCCCAGTGCTCACATTGGTGTAGATGAAATTGCGTGAGTCTTTGGCAGTGGTTAATATTTGACAGTGCTTCAAATCTCAGTGTTCAGGAGGTCATACTGACTTTTTTTTTAGCAGCAAGCATATGAGTCATTCACGTAGAGCAGGCTGAGACTCTCGGTGCACAGACTGCACGGTGTCTGAGGCTCCTGGTGCGCACAGGATTGAAGATGACAGGAACACGGTTCATTGTTGCTTGCGTTTGAAGTCAAGAGCCTCTTTCCTTCCAGACACAGGGCTTTAATCTTTCTCCCTCCCCTGCATGACCGTTACCAGTCACAGTGATGGAGATGGCAGAATTTCGCCTGCAAGTTGTGTTGCCCTACTAGCACAGCACACTTTTGCCTGGAAAAAAAGGGCAGCAATATTTGCTTTATGTGTGTGACCAGATTGAACCATATCAGTGCAATTAAAGACAACAGCAGTACTCTGTACCCCCAGAGCACGGTCATCAGCCAAGGGCAGGCTGCCTGGGAGCAGCTGTCTGACTTTTGATTTAGCCTGGCATCTCTTCAGTTTATCAACTCCACCACCTATAAAATAATTAAAGCGGCTCCCTTGACTTTTATTTCCAGATGCAGTGAGAAGCACTGTAAAAAGTGCTGTTTATCATAAAAGATGGTAAACAAGAGCTGTGCTAGGACAGAGCTTTGCTTGGGGCTGTCTTTGACGGTGACAGGTTTTGACATTACGTCCTCATGGAAAAGCTTTGTGTTGCCCTGCACCACCATAAAACAAGCCAAAGAGATTCACAGACTTATCTGGACATCCAAATTTATGCGTCTGCCTCTGGGCTGCTCATGGCCAACAGTGCTGGAGGCTCTGGTTGGCCCTGCAATGGCCCCGTGAAGACCCTTCCTCTGCTCTCTTTGAACTAAGACCAAGCGATGAGCCAGGCTCTCCAAGAGCCTTTTCAGTGGCCTCACCAACAGATCCGTTGATGTTATTCTGGTGGGAATTTTTCTCATCAGTTGAAAAAATCAGTGCATCTTGGTGTCACTGAAGGACACGACACTATCTGTGTGCAAAGGCAGTTGGACATGACACTATCCTTGAACCTCTTCAGGGACAGTGTTTTTATTAGGATCGTAATATATACCAGTTTTATAACTAGGTGGTGACTCAGCTTGCACATATTGATGAGATATCAGCAGGGACTTTGCCTCCCTCTGTGGTAGCTGCTGAACAGCAGGAAATCCCTGCTCTCTGCTCTTGAGTGGGGACCTTCAACTTCATCCAAGCCGAAGGATGCAGGACTTACTGAATTTCTGGGATCTTGGAGCAAACAATCTGCAATTTCCCTTTGATCTCTTTTATTCCCCAGAGTTAATGTTGGTAACATTAATGTTGTTTTAGGACCACAGCCTTTGCAGAAATTCTTGTAATCTTTAACCTCTGCAGCTTTTTAAGCACTTCCCCTCATTCCCCTCATTCCAGTATGTAAACCCCAGGATTTGCTTGTGTTTTCTGCCTGTTTTTATGGTAAGCAGATTTCTTGCTTTCCAGTTTTTGTTTTTGCTAGAAGCCTGGTGCAACACCTGCGTGGATGTCAACAGGAATGTGATGGATTGTTCCTTTTCATTAATCCACCCCTCATGGCCACATTTGGCAAAAACAGATGAGTTCAGTTTTAGAAATCAGTGCAACATATTGAGTCTTTCCACATTGATTTGACACCTACCCTCTGTTTCTGCATTCGAGCTATGGCAGTATCCAGGCTGGTGTCTAGTTGCTTCCTCACATCTGTCTGGTCTTTGCGTGCACAAGCCATCTCCTGCATTTGATTCACTGTTTGCAGAGCAGCTCTTGCACAGTGACTGCTCTGCGACTCTTCACTCAGAGTGTGAGGACTCCTCTGGGCCCTCCCAGCTTGGGCAATTCTCACATTGCAAATGTTTTCGGTTGCAACACAGTGGCAAAAGCAGAGAGACACTGGTGCTTGGATCCCAAGTGCAACCAGTTCATCTTGTGCCTCGGGACAGGCCCCAGGAGCTAACGGGACAGCCCTGGTAATAATCACCAGGTTCTTAACACACACTGTTGGGAGCGTTTTGCCTCCGTTTCCCTTTCTGATACTACCTACAGAGAACTTTTTCCAAGCTTGGTGTCCTCACCAAGTCAGCATCACCACGTCAGCATGACGAGTGAGGTGTTTCACTGAACTGTCTTGGTGATGATATTGAGATCCAAGCAGAATCGTTCCTCGATTGCATAAGGTTGCTCTATAGTCAGTGCAATAATAATTTAATCCTTGATGTTTTCAAAAGTCTTTTTCAACTAACAACCAGCCAGTATGTTAAGCAACATTCTCAGTTATCTATGATGATGCATCCCAATACGGTCTGTAAGGCAGCTAAACTTCCCATGTCTACAGTAGAAGTGTAGACTTCTGTATTTAGTTAGGTGACCTCCCTCTTCTCCAGAGTGCTTTGGGAGTCCTATTCTGACCTTTATTCTTTACCATAAATCCATTGCAAATACTTTGGCAATACAAATACCACAGAATTTACTTTGGGTGAGCATTGGTAAAGTGAGAGTAAATCTGAATAAAAAAAGAGTTTAGTTGGTTCAGTAAACACACAGTTTCATTAATGACTCAGCATGATGTGTTTTGCAATAGTTTGTTGTGAAATCAAGGTCTGTGTGTATTAATCTGTTATTTTATCAAAAAAAGATAATACGTGATAGAGAAGTAGATGTAAAGGGCATATACTTAACAACTGGAAAAATTAAGACTGCTAAGGTTTTTAGGAGTAGAATTTACTCTCTTTACCTTTAGCCATGTCAAACTCTTGGCTCTTTTGCCACTTAGCTTCCCTCCATCATATGTGGAGAGAAAACAAGTGAGTCAAAGCACCCAGAGTTCTGCTCATCCTTTCACCCGCATTTCTTGTGGTGGACTGAATCCACTTTGGACATGTTCACAGGCCCTTTCTTTGACTGTGGAGGAGTCAAAATGATTAAACTGGATTAAGACCTTTCCTGTCTCCCTTCTTTGTTCGTTCCTCCACTTCACACCTTCCCCAGCTGAAATCCTACATCAGGTAACGTGCACATGCCTCTTTCCTGCTTTTAATGGTTAGACTACATGAAAGGGATTGCTCCCAGGACTTGGCCAGGTGTGCCAAAGGTGAGGAGCTCGGGGAGGTTTGTTAGAGACCAAAGAGCAGGAGCGTGTTCTCTAGCTTTGCCCCAACAGGCCCCACGGGGAGGAGAAGCGGCACCGTGTGCTGACAGTCCCTAGGCCAGCGGGACTTTGCTCAGGATGAAAGCTGCCCAGAAAACAGGCTCTTCCTCCACTGCGGGATAACTTCAGGTGAGGTGATTGACTGTCATCTCAGGCATCTGCAGAGCAGGGTTCCTCCATTCGAATGGGCCCCTTGCAATGCGGAGAAATGGACACTTTTTAAGGAAGATTTCTTGATCTGGATATCTTTCATGTCAGATGCTGCCACAGAGTGATGGTTTAACTGCTGTGACTAAGAGGACACCTACATGCCTTGACATTAGCAAAACATATGGAAAAGGAGTTTTTCACCTCAAAGGAAAACACAGATGAATTGCATCCACTATGTGCCAAAAAGGAGACCCAGGCAGGAACTACCATGTGCTTTGTCAAGGTGTATTGTATATAAATAAGTGGAACATACTATGTCTACAAATGGTGCTGCAGCTGGCTGAGATCAGAAATCATTCTCGCCTAAGTCCTTTTACGCTTCTGTAAAATATACAGTAAAAACAAGATACAGTGGGGTTGGTGATCTTACCTATGCCATGAGCTATATTTCCCAAAGTTAGACCATAAATAAAGGAAAGCCCTTGGTTATGGGCATATCTTTGTCATATTAGGTCCTATGGGTATATTAGGTCCTATGGGTATATTTTGTCACGTAGGTGTAAGGTTTGTCACCCCAGTGCCCCAGCAGTGTAACACAGCTGCCCCTCCACCCCACCACGCAGGCTACCGTCTGCTTAGACGGTCTGCAGCACTGGCAAAGAAACTACCCCTAGCGCCAGGGTCAGCAGGGACCGGCAAGAGGGGAATCTGAAAGTTGGCGGGGGAGGAAAGAAATACTTTAAGGCTGTTGCCACAAAAGGCAGCAACACTGAGGTGCACCCTGCGCTTCCCTGAGCCCCCGCACCCGCAGCAGAGAAGTTTGTTTGCTTGATCGTTTGCTTGTTCGCTTGTTTGTTTGCTCGCTTGTTTGTTCGAGCAGCCTCTCCCCCCAGCCCAGGGCCAGCAAGCGGCCCCGGAGGCGCTGGGAAGGGGGCGGGCAGGGCCGGGGGCGGGGGCGGCGCCGCGGGGCGCAGAGGGCGCGTCCGGGCCGGGCCGGGGCGGCGCGGGC
>JAUBNY010000037.1:1454844-1483862 GCA_032275445.1 Crypturellus soui
GGCTTGATTTCCTCAGTTTTGATGGAAATCCTACTGAAAGGTGGCATCACACTATGCTTTAAAAACCTAAATCAGAGCTTACAACCTTTACAGAGAACATCAAAAAGCCCAGGTGCTCCGTTTTCTCACATCTACTTTCAGAATTACTGCTCTGCTCCCACTGTTTCTTTGCAGAAGACTAGGACACCTGAGCAGTTTTCCTTATAAGTAAACTTTAGCCTCCACAGGATTTGTAAGCAAGGAGCTTTACAGTTCAACTTCCTGCAGTTGTGAATCTCCTTTTCTTTTTTAAAATACTCCCACTATTCTTTCATCTTGTGTAAGCATCAGTCTTGAATCTACATTTTCTGTAGAAAAAAGAAAAAAGAGAATGCCAAGGCCTGCTAAAAATAATGAAGGAACAGAACAAAGGAGAACAAAACACCTTATCATCCTAATAATAACCGTAAGAGGGTTGATTTAGACCGGTCAACCTTCTGTTGCTCTTCCTAGCACGTAACACAGGATCAGTTTTCCCTCATACCACAACTGCAATATTGCAGAGTTCATTGGTGCACTACAGAAGATGCTTAGAGCTTACGGCATCAAAAGCATAATAAATGCCTGAGAAAATGGCTATTGTGTATATGCTAGTGTTCGTGTGTTTGCACATGTATAGACATATAAACTGCAGTTATGCTATATATTATATGCATGCAGAAGGAGAGGTCAAATTTCTGATTACCACTCAAGTTGCCGAACATAAGGAAGAGAATCATTTCTGTTTCTTTTCCAGGGTAATACAAAATGTAAATTGCTAGAAGTTGTAAGAGGACACAGGCAGATAAATATTTTACAGAAGTGAAAATAAACACGTAAAAGCTAAGCATATTATTATATCAAAGGGTTATTTAATGAGTTACATGCTGGAACACTCATGCACAAAGGAGGGAATCACATAGAAATATTAAATTGTAATAGCTGATATTTTTAGTTCAAGGATCTTCATATATGGAGTTAAGTCCAATATCTACCATGCACAACAAGCAGATTTCATTACTGGGGGAGAAAAAGGCAAATGACTGACAAGATACAAGGTTTTTCACTTGCAAACATCTCATTTATAGAATAAACATGGGTAGGTATGCAGTCCGGGAGGATGCAGAAAAATATCTACAACTGAATACACAAATCTAGCATTTGTTCTGTGCATTCAAATGCTAATTTCCACTGGCACCGCTTGCTTTTGGTACAGTACAACACACCACAGCTACTTTACTGAATTAATGTACGTTAAGAGGAAGACAGGGTCCAAAGGTAGGATATGGAATGGTACAGTGATAGGGATGTGCTGTCCACATGAGCGTTTGCTGCACAATGAACACCATGCGCTGTTTATTGCTGTTTTAACATATTGGCCTTTTCTTTCTCCAGAAACATTAAGCCAATTATGCCAGTCAAGACCATGGGAATAAGGTAGTTTTTATTTTCTACCTTTGCCCCTTTTTTAGCTGGACTTAAATTTTCAGAAGAAGGTTCAGTGGAGCTGGTAGGTGATGGCAGGTTGCTAGAAGGATTGGATCCCTTGCTACTCTCCCCATACCGTGTGGATGGTACACGGTGTGGGAGAGAGGAGGATCGCTCTGGGAAAGATTTACTGTTTGCTGATTTCTGCAGCATCTCTCTGGTGGCCCTGTTTAAAAGAAAGGAGCATGAATTTGTGTTAGACACTAAAATAATTTTTTTTTAACAGGTAAACAGTGACATTCTGTGTAACCACGACTAAAGAACACAACGTTGTGGGGCTGGTAGTGATATTCTTGAAATCTCTTTCAACAAATTTAAGAAAAAGTTTGATTCTCGGTTCGTTTTAAACTCAGGCTCTCTCAGGTGACACCTACCCAACAAACAGAGACAAAAACCAGCTCGCAAGGCCTGTGCTCCCTGTGCTTGCATTCGAGCCAGCCCCGAGGGCGCGTAGCTGCGCTGGTGCCTTTTGGAGCCACAGGGGCATCTCAGCCCGATCACACAGATCAGAACCAGCACCGAGCCAGGAAGATCCTGCCTTCCACACAGGTCTGGCCTGAACGGGAGCACAGGCAGAATGAACTGTGTTGCTGCAGACTGTAGACTTGTGCATTTGCAGACCTATGTAGACGGTCCTTTGATATAACAGATAAATTCTGAGAGCTTGATTATAACATGAATATAGAAGAAAAAAAGAAAGAAATGCCCATGCCATCTTATCAGTTTTTCTCTTTGTAATAACAAATATTGCAGTGGACAATATGATAAAGGAAAACCTAACAGTTAAAAAATAAAATGTCTAAATCATTAGGTAAGTATTTCTATCATGACAACCATACGTATGTAAACTAAAAATAACTAGTCAAAGCATCTGTCCCAAAAAAATCACATTATTTAATAAATTTATGTATTTAATCTGTATCTGACAGAAGCTTAGAGCCTAACACTTCAACAAGCCATACTTCTCTCATATGCATAGACGATTTTGCAGATGATTTTACATTTGTCTTAATTTACACCTCGCTTATATCCTAAGGTTGAGTCTAAGTTGCGGTGAAGTCCGTTTGAAAAAATGAAACTCCAGACACACTTCTAACACTTGCAAAGCACCTATAACTATCGTAAAATGAAATTCCTCAGCACTCTGGAGAGTTGACTGTCGTTGAAGCAGTTTTAACATGGAAAAAAAAAAAATTCCATCCCACCTTCAACTTTCCAAGTATGAATGAAACTTAGGTTATCTTTGGGCCTCCAGCCAAGGAAATAGAAGAACCCTCTCTCCTCTTGGCTGCACAAAAAAGGTCTATCATCTGACCCAAACCCACATTCCTCTCCCATGCTCGGATCTTGCTTGAAAGTAGAAAAAAAAATGTTGCCCAAAAAACTTATCTCCATGCAGGTGAATATATGCTTTCTATTCTGACAACATGATTAATACTACATCAATCAGTCTCTATAATGGACATAAAGATTATAACAGGTTGCTGTGTTTGATCATCATCTTCCTTCTTTCAAAGAGCTTATTCAGCTTTGGGCTGTACAAAAAGCATCCTCACATTTCTGCAGAGGCAAATTATTTGGATTAGGTAACAAAGGAAGTGACAGCTGCTCTTTAAAAAGTTATACTGCAGAATTCACACTCCAGTTTACAGAGGCAGAGGGAAAATTACAAATACTTATTAGTTCTGAGGTTGAAAATAGCATTAAACTTTGTTTTCAAAATCTGTATCCAAACTCAGAACAGATTCGTTGAGAAAATAAAAAGGTATCAAACAAATAATACAAATTACTTATTCATTGTATGGTGAAGTAAGCAACTGATCTTTCTACTCTGAGATCTACTTTTCTTCTATGAGAGATACAGACACATGTGAAGCCCAGTAGATAACACAGTAACTATACTGGTATAAGAACATACCAAGTTTCATAGGGTTTGCTTCTCACAAACAAGTCTATATTCCTATTTTCCTTTCTCTATCTTTAAATGTTATGGTATTTAAATGCTATGTGGGAGGACTAAGGACACAAGCTGCCTTCGAGATACACGTAAGTGCAGAAAACTTGTTTTTACAAATCTCTTTCTTTAACTAGGGAAAATAGCAATGAATATTGCTAATTACACGGCACATGATAAGCCAAAACACCAACGGCACAAGCTGATCCCCTGTCACACAACCCAGCACAGAGGTGACTAACGCACTTTAGGGATTTTGCCAGATATTTGCAAGTTACAAGTGTTCACTGCGGTAGAACACTGTTATTCAGCACAGGGTCAGGCTTCTGCTTCTCTTATTTTAAGGAACTATGTATTATAGTTGTCACTCTGTCTAGGTACCAGAACACAAGACTCCACAAATTGCTTCACGCTGGTTTTCCATCAGTTCCAATCAAGTTTTGCTTACTTTGATTGCTCTTTTATGGTGTACTTTTTCTTCTGCCTTATTTTATGTTCAGAGAACTTTGAAGTTGTCATGTCCTTTTTAGACTCGTTTGAATGTATCATGTTTAATTAGCATTTCTGATATTTAACTGATTGCTTGTCTTTTGAATCTGAAACAAGATCGCACCTCCCTGAGCTGGGATTCTGTTGAATTTGCAGTACATGGGGGCAGTCCTTCACTAAAAATTTACACTAGCTTCTGCAGAAAAGACTGCTCCCTACCATTTTCAATGTTCATTTGCTGTTTAGAGACCAGATGCAGGAGCTGCTGTCTCATCACATCTCACAAGCAACTCACAATTCTTTTCCTGAGAGCTGGTGATGTGGCCAATCCAGCGAGCATTTTCCTGGTATTCTTTCAATTTATGATATTCTTCTTTTCAGAAACGAACCCTTCTGAGGGGATTTCTGAAGTGCGTACAGCAAAGTTGCAACGAAGGCAACTCCTCCTGCCCATCCTCACACTGGGGGCTTTCATCAAAACTGAATGCAATTGTGTTAAGATATCTGGACTTATTAACTGTCTACATGTGCATCTTGTAATGCTCTAATAATCTACTTCTGCAAATCCCACCAGTGGATACAACATTAGTACTGGCACTGCATATCATAAGCCTTCAAGTATTTTTAGATTATATATTAGCTTTCTGTTTGTTAAAAGGAAATAAGTTTGCAAGATCAAAAGTTGGTCTCAAAGCTTAAAGAAGGACTGTTCTTTAATTTATAAGAAGGACTATTAATATTTTCATCTGAATCAGGATTCAGTTTTTCCAATCTTTTCAGCACAAAAATTCTTGTATATTCAATCTTTTACTCATACCTACTGCCACAGGTGACCCTAAGAGCTTCTTTCTCCTTCCACTTCTTTCCCTTGTTTGAACTCCTTCTCAAGGGAGCCCTACAACAATATCAGAAAACATCAGAAAGAGCCTCTAAAATTTTACTTTCATTTCCTTTTAATAAAAAATATATTTTATATAACAAAATGCTTACCCAAGATCTGCAAGTTTTCGCTTTAGTTTTTCTGCCTGCCCCATAGTAGGGCTAGTTGCTCTTATTGCCTGGGCACATGTGGCACCATCTAGGATATATTTGTACATGGGAGAATAGACATTATTATTTTTAATTGCTACTGACAGTTATTTCACTTTCCATCTAGAAGTGTTTATACATATATGTGTATGTGTGTGTGAGTACATATGTGTATGTGTGTGTGAGTACATCATTTATTTGAGGTTTTCTTATTTTTATGAAGATGTTGTGAAAATGAAGCAAAATAAACAGTTTCAGATTTTGAAAATACACATGTCAAAAGCTTATTTGCATTAGCGAAAAAAAAAAACCCACATTTATTTTGGCTGTGTTTTAGTGAGAAAATATATAGCAAGACAAATAATGTCAGAGTGAATTCACTTTTAAACACAACAGTAAGAGTTTATTTCTCTTTTATGGAACTTCTTTGGTACACACGCTTTAAGACAGAAATGTTTGTTGAAATTCATTTTGAACTTTAGGGACGAGGTTAATTGTTACAGTGATGTTCTTAAATACCTTTATTAAAATGAACATTAATCTTGAATCCAATCATTTTCATTAAAAAAAAAAGTTAAATGTTTCTTTGTTAATACATTTGCCCTGAGACTTCTAACCATCTCTGGCCTTCGAGATATACTTTATGTATTCTGTTAAAACTTAAAGAAAAAAACAGTCTGTAGGACCTATAAAGTCAAAATAATGAATCTGAGGATGCAAAACCTCCTATGAAATCTATAATGGAAGCCAGAATAAAACATACTGAAGTTGAAAAATTCCAACGCAGTTTCTGTGATTCTTAAGTGTAAAGAGTGCATTCAAATACAAGAAGCATATGAAGGTCAGTCCTTTATGTCACTTATAGTTTGGTGACTTTTACAATGTGACTTTTAACCGAAAGCTCTGCTGGGTTTGTGGATTTCTCTTATTCTAGCTGATGTAAATGAAACCCTCAGGATTAACCCAAAAGATTATGATCCTGCTTGTGTGGGGGGCTGAACTAGATGATCTCTAGAGGACCCTTCCAGTTTTAACCATTCTGTAATTCTGTGATAACCACAGCACTATTACAGGACAGTTTACCATATGTGTATGTATATATATACACACACACACATACATATAAAAAAAACTCAGGTGAAAAAAATGACCATAAAACCTACTCAAATCATTATGGAAAAGGCAGGAAAGTCTTTCATAACTTTCATACTCTAAAAGTCAAACACTTTCTACTAACTCAAGTTACTACTTTTAACCAAAAAAAAAAAGCAATCGAGAAGAGGTGGCACATAATTTCATGCCGAAAGCAGACAAAAATGCCTTTTTATGAGTTAAAAATAATAAGACAAAGATCGACAAAAACAAGCCAAAATCTCTTGAGAAGAAATCCATTCCAAACAGAGGCTGAGGAGGGCTCGAGGCAGCGCATCCTGTGCATCAGTACTATCAGTTCGACACTCTATACACGCCTCTTGCTACTCCTCAAAGATCTGCTCATGGTTTCTGTCTTATCTTTATCCTTTTCATTCAACTGCTGTCAAACTTGTCAGCTTCCAGAATAAAAGACTGTGATGTTTATTTTCATATTATTTTTCACAGGCAAGTGGGGTTTGGGGGGCCTAAGAGGGTGGGGTTGAGAAATATATCAACCAAAGTAAATTGAACATCATTCAGCAGGGGTAGGTTTTGTTGCTGCATTTCAGGGAACAATATGGAGAGCTAGTCCCAGCAGGCTATACTGGCTATAGCTTCTCTTGAGCCCTGGGCCAGCAGTGATGATTTGTTGGCAAAGACAGTCACCCTGGCTAAGAGCTAAGGGGGACGGTGGATAGAGGAGGTCCCAAAGGCAGCCCCAGGAGGGCAGTCCAGTTTGACCTACAGGGACCAGCATATGCAGAGACCACGGTAACTCTCAGCTGGACGTGAAACAGGGCCGCAGGTACCACTGGGACACGAGAGGCGTATGACCCTCCTCCGTAAGCGCCTCCTTCCTGTCTCCCTGAAGGTCTCCGGAGCAGGGATTGAGAGCTGGTTCCTCAGATTAAATCACACAGTGGCTATTTAATCCACCACAGGCAGCCACAAAGAGCTGGTGTAAGTGACCTGCAGCTGACAAACGCTAAAGGAGACTAGATCTAACTCCTTTTTTTTCCTCAAAAGTCACAAGACAAAACAGTTTAAGTCTGCCACACATCAATGGTCAACCCAGCTGCCTTACCAAATGATGCTGTTGTACAAAACTGCCAGCACTCAAAAAAACAAAAATCATACATTAAAAAGATTAAAAAGTAGTGCTTAAAAGGTAAACTAGCAAAATCTCCCACTATTTTGCAACGGAAGGAATTGATCTCATGCTCTTTCCACTCCTTCCACTGTCACTTTGGCTAATCAGAGCTAACCAGCTCACACAGATTCATCCACAAATGTGTTTTCTTTCTCTTTCTATAAAAAGGTTTTTAAACACACAAAACAAAATAAATACTCTTAGTCACTGGCCTTCTCTCTTTCCTGCACAGTAAGTTTGAAAGGCAAATTAATAATCAATTAAAACAACACCATTATAACGCTGGTTGCAAAACAACTGCTTGAGGATATTTCTCTTTTGTAGAGCTTATTAAATTTGAATTTGAAACCAAAGCATTTGAAACCAAATTGCTGTACTTTAATTTTCATGTACTCATTACAACCTGGATACACTTTAAAGCACTGGTTGTTTACATAATGGTCATGGTGGGAAAGCATGACACAGTTCATTTAGCTACAGATTTTTCAACCCCAAATTAGAGAAGAAAGAGCGGCACAATGGAAACAATACACTACCCTATTCTCTACGCTACCGGAACAAATTCTCATCAATGTATTTTTCCTAGGTTGGATACAAATGCAGGATTTAGAACTTCACTAATGAACATTCATCACATATTGAAGTAAGAGCCTGGAAAGTTATGTCCTTATTTGTCCTTATTATGTCTTCCAGTTTGAAGTTGATTCATTAGCAAATACACCAGTGGACTAGCAATTTCAGAATCCGTGTAAAAATGCTAGTATATAAATTAATCTATTCTAAATCAAAGAAAACTTGATCTGATTTTGTAAGAATGGAACCCTGTAGGAAGACAGGAAGAAATACCAGGCTGCAAATGAACCGCAAGCTTTTTCAGTTATACAAACAAAAATCATGAACAAATTTTCTTTTTAGTTAATTAAGAACCACTCCATCCTTATGGCTAAGTCCTCACTTCTAAACATTTTTCGTTAGTGGTATTTTAGCCTGTGTCAGTTAAAGGATGCCAGGTGTATATCAAAGAATGGTAAAACCATGTATAATGTCAAGTTTGAATTCCCAAAATGTCAGAAAAGGAGTATTCAGAACTCTGTACCATAAACTCTGTACCATACAGTAGTGTTAATGCACCAAATAAACTACCCAGTTTATATTTAAAGAATATGAGCTAAATAAACAGCAATATGGCCAGATCTTCTAACAAGCCACTTGGAAAATATTATGTACAAATGATGAGTCCTCAGTGACTGATCTTTTCTTTAATCTAGATTTTGATGCCTCTTAGCAATCAAAATCTACAGAAAATCTGTCATTCTTGCTTCATGCTCCTTTCCCCACCCTCCAAAAAAAGCATCTAGCAGTGCCAAAGTCACATAAGTCAACTAAGTACAATGTATTAACCATGCTTCTTATCACAATAAAAAAAAATCTCAAGCAGTAGCCTTTGGTACTCTAATCAAAATAAAATATCAGATGCTGAAGGTTTTTAATTATTAAGAAAAAAAAAGTAATTTAAAAATATTTTGTGTTTTAAAATGGAAAAATAACTTCTAAAAGGAACTTCCTCCTGTCCTTTCTCATACCATCATACAAGGACAACTGTAACTTTCTGACTTCAAGGTACTTGAAGCAAGGCATGAGATGATGTCCTTTTAGCTGGTAAGTCCTAATGCATAACATAAGTACACAAAGCAAAAGATGTACATGAGCAAAACTATGCACCAATTTATTGTAAAAAATAGTACTACCTTCATCTTGTAAAACATTTCTGCCAGCTGGGTGATGGAAGGACGATGCCTCAGAGCTGTGCGCAGATTGTGAAGGAGAGGGAAGAGGAGAGTGCCCTCGAACAAGAGAGGAAGAGGCACCTCCTTGGTGCTGCTGTCCTTCTTCTTGGTTCTCTGTTAGCTTGTCAAATGTGAATGCTGCACTGCTAGCCACTGGGGAGAGGGAGGAAGCACCAGAATCTGATGCTGGTGAGGATGCTCTCACACATAAGGGCAGAGCTGATTTGGAAATGTGCATGGGGCTACTGTAACTGTCTGATGGCTGTTGATATAAGAGATTATAAAGCAGGTTATGCCATTTAATAACCAGTCACAAAAAGATTTACATGGAATATGCAATCCTTTTCTTCATTATCCTTACCATTTTAAGAAACACTCTAGCAATTCGCATTTTTACCTTTCAACACTACAGTTTTTTTGCTTATTGATATTTTTTTCAGACCAAAGTCAGAATCAGACAAAACAATGAGTAAATGTTGTATCGATTGTATTAGCAAATAGTCAAGTGCAGGCTTCAAGTTCCTTTCATCTCCTGCATATATAAAACGACCCACACTGCATCATAAAGCACACCTAAATCCAAAAGGCCACAAGTCCTGTAAAAAAAACGATAACCAAACCAAACAACACAGATATGCTGTGCTGACTCAAAGATGAGTGGACTTGCACATCACTCAAGGGCATTCACAGCACTCTGGCCACAGATATGTTAATACTGCCTGTGCTACACTGAAAGGACAAAGACAGAGAATCGAACGACTTACAGGTAATGTCACACTTCAAAAGAAGCGTAAGAGAGAGGAAAGAGTCCTTCTCACCTTTCGTTCAAGGCTGTCCTCTCCATCGGTTGAACTGATACTGTCGTAGAGCCTCGTCCTAGTAGGCCTCTGACGCTTGTTCTTCACTGAAAGTTGGGCTCGAGTTTTCAGGGCTTTAGAGTCCAGTCTCTCTGTTTCTGGCACCGCTTCATTGAAATCTGTAGGAAAAGACAATTCAAACCTATTTAGCATGAGAATCTTTTGGACTTAAGCTACTGTTCCTATGATACTGCCTGTAACTGGAATATATGCACTTTTTTATGTTTTACTTGCACCTATATCTTCAGAACTATTAAAAGGCTCATGCAAAAAAACCTAGTTATTTACATAAACAATTAGCAAGTTAATCTGCACAGATCCACAAAAAGCATAATGAAAAATCAGTGATCGGCTCCAAATATTTAAAAATCCAGCCAAAAACTCACATTGTGAGATGAAGGATCACACACACTGACACACACATACAAAAATAGTATCTCTTGTTGTTAAATACACAGGCCTAACTTGGAAACTGAATGCCCTGGGACTCTCTCTGACTTCCTTGTAAGTGCACAACCTATAAAAATTCTCCTCCCTCGCAGAATATAGAATAAGGAACAGATAAACAGCATTAAGTTAAGTAAACCTTATCTTAATGCTCTTTAAAATACATCATATAACATCTTGGTGAACATACCAATTTAAACTCAGTGAGCCAATTCACTTGTCACGAACTTTTATGTCACCTGAAGAGGACAATTTGGACTGCTATTTTTCTCCCAGAGCTGCCCGACTAAGAAATTCCCCCTATAGTTTCACCAGCTTTGCAGGCTTCTGGTCAAGTTACAAAGGAATATCTACAGCAATCCTCTGGTTGCTCTATGTTTTATCATACTCAGAATCGCCTAAAAACTTAAAGAACGTAACTGTTTCTCTCTTGTACCTAGTGTATTTTGTCCCCCAAAATAACCTTGTACAATATATACGAACTATAATCAAGCCAATGTCTGCAGCCAGTGGCATATAGAGTCAAACAGTGAGTGTCTAAATAATCAGATAACCATTTGCAATTGGATTGACTTGGCAGCTGCCTGTCACAGGATTAGGAAATGAGTGTTAAACTCGTTCCTCCAGGCCTACAGTGGAACAGCTTGATCTATTACGTTATCCCTCTCAGAAGGGGAAAGCGGAAAAGAATCCCATTCCTCCTCTGGATATTGAGGGCATCTGGTGTTCCAAGTTATAAACAACAATACAAATTAGGTGCTCAAATTGTTTGTCACCAAGTAAAAGCATCTTTTGTCTTTTTTTTTTATTTGGCATTTGTTCTTTCTTCCCTTACTGCATTGTCCTCAGAACCATCACCTACTCCTCTTGTAGATCCTTGCTTTATTCAGAGTACCTTCAAATAACTAAAAAAGAAAATTTTTTTTTAGGTATTAGTTTTTAAGTAAAGCATCTTTATCTGCACCAGGGAACACAGTCCTGACTACAAACAGATATTGACTGACCTAACACTAACACAGTCTTGTCTCATTTGCACTTAGATCACCTCAGGAGACACTCTGTAAAGCACCTTAGCAGGAACCTAGAGGAAGTCTAGGATAGTCTAGGAAGACTATCATCACCAGTTGCAGTTGTCTGGTTTCAACTTTACAACATGTTCTATGAAAACACTGAGCAAGGTAAGGTAACAGCTCTGAGGCAAGAACCTGAGACCTGAAATAAAATTTCACTGCAATGGTTAGTACAGCTACATTGCTTTCTATGACAGTGAAAACAAAGTGAAATTAACCCATGCAGGGAGTCCACCAAATGCACCCTGAACCACAGCAGCTCAAGAGAGTTAATGGCAAGGCCATGTGCTGTATCCATACGAGACAGTGGGGGGCTCCATGTGCCAGCTGATTAACCGGAACAACTAGAGAGCAGGACATAGACTGTGAGAGCCCTCATTACGCTGTTCCTCCAAGGCCCTCGGAAAGGTTTGCAGCAACAATAATTATCCCTCCAAGAAGTTACGAAACAATCATCAGAGGAGCTCTGTGAAAGCTGGGAGATTTACTCTATTACCCAACTTTTTAAGTCTTTGTTAAGTGCGTGTGCTCTCGGAACTTAGGGGATTGCACATAAGGTGATGTGCTCTGCTACAGTCAATTCAAAACATCGAACTGAAAAAACCCCCACAAGAATGCATAATATTCATACACCAGGAAAAAAAGAGCCCAACCTTGCCACTTGTACCTAATCTGTTCTCTTTGTGCATACACCTTTTTGCTAGAAAATCAAGAAAACCTTTCTGCTAGCTTTTGAAGGAAGAGTAGTTTTAGATCTTTCCCCTTTCATCTATTGCCCAAGCACCATTGTGTGAAATGCATGAAAATTGGAGAAATATATCATATAAAAACCGGAACAATGAAACAATCTTCTTTGCCTAGTTTCAAAGCTATCCTACTCAAGAACATCTTGTGAGTCAAGTATACTACGCATATGTGACTTTCCTCTACAAAAGAACCTAGCTTAACTGCAGTTTTCTCAGCTTGCTTTCCACTTGACTGAAACCTGAATTATTTCAGCAATTTTAACATTTTATGAAGATACAATGAGACAAAATACTTTTTTAAAAGGTGTTCTCTCATTTTATGCCAGATAAGGAATAGATTCTTTATTGGGTCAGCTTTATATTTTGCAATCTTTAGAAGCAGAAACCAAAGGAATAGATCAGAACCCATTAGACTAATTTACTTGTCTAAGTACTGCATTCATAATATACTAATTAAATGCACGCTTCTAATACAAATAGACACAAAGAGTAGTGTTTTTGTATGAAATTAGATTTAGATATGTATGAAATTTTAAAAAGAAACTAAGAGATTATGCATAGAGTTTGTTTAATTAAAGAATAGGGTATAAGGTATAAATAAAATATAATGTAGTAATCTCACATACATCATAAGAGACCCACCTTGTGTTATTTAACACATTTACTCAGAGACACTTAGATGTACACACTTAAGACTTGGTAAAGCCTGAGTGAGATCTGAATAACAACCTTGTAATCTGAACCAAAATAAATTATTCATAGCTTTTCAGTAGATCTTTTCACTCCTATATTGACTTCTATTGCACAAATTCTATGAAAATGTCAATTCATATTCTAGCCAGGCATGCTGTAGGCTGACCACCAAGAGAACAATCATCTTATAGTAATCATCATCTTAATTCTGTTTTAACAAGGGAAGTGAGAAATTCTGGTTACCTCTCAGAGAAATTTCAAAACATTTTACAAAACTTCATCTGTGCTGAATAAACTACAATATGGGCTGATTCTGCTGCTCCTGATTAGAAATTAGAAGTTGCTATTGTTACAGACAGTTTTCCCTAACAAACGCAGAAACAAAAACAAACAAAAAGATAAAGGGAGACATCGTAGCCTCACCGAAGCCAATGGAAAACTTCCTATCAACTTGAGGAGAGTGGAAAATTTTCCCATTGCTTTCCACAGCATCCTGACCTTTCAGTCTTACAGAATGTTATTCCACCAAGGGCAGAAACAACTCAGTGATTTATTCCAACTGCCAAACAGGAGAGATCCTGCTCTTCCTTCTGCTGCCAAAACCCCTGGCTCTGTCATCCCTCCTAGGGCTTAGATTGCAGCCTTTCTCAGTTTTAGTTTGATGCTCCAACTTCCTTCCTTCCTAGGTCTATCTTTGGATGTTTTCATGAATCAGATGAGTTCACAGAAGTGTGTGGCAAGTGCTAGAACACTGCAAGGTAGAGATAGAACTCCATAGCTATATACAGGGAGGGATGGTACAGGGTCTTCCCATTGCAGCATGAGCTACCAGATCAGCTCAAACTCTTGGAACCCCTGCCATAGATTGAATGAGTAAGCCATGAAATAACCGAGGGGTAAGAAATGGCTTCAAATTCATTTTTCTTCTTGCAGATGATGTTTTCTTATGGTACTGCAAGACTTCCATAACACGTTTTTCTTTCTTTCTCTGTTTAAGAGTTAAAATCCATATACAGATGACACTACAAACCACTAGCACTGTGTGACTTGTAACCATGCCCCCTCTGTCAGCATTCAGAAAGACAAGTGCACATTGTCATTGTTCCCATCTTGCTACAAGGGAGCTGGCTGGTTGTGGCTGATACTGGTATCCATCACAAACCTGATCCTGAACCTGACTCGCAGCCTGGTTTCCCAGCTCAACCCCAGACCTGCCTCGTCACTATGAACTTGGCTAACGGTTTGGACACTCAAGCAACCCTGTTTTCCATCACTGGACCTGCTTGCTGTGCTTTGGGGAGCACACCCAGGTGGCTTTCTCCTCTGCGCCTGGTTGCTGACCTTCGCTGTTCGCTGATGCTAACACAACAGCATCTCCCCAGGCATCTCCCAACCCACTGGGAAGCCTCATAAACAGCTCACAAAAAACTTCTAACAGGTTAAATTTTGTCACAGAGACAATTTAATTAGACTTTCTTTCAGCAGGCCTGGAAACACTTCACTCTTGAGGGTTTCTGTCTGAATTATTTTAGTACCTCTGCAGAGCAGGAAACAGCTTGCCTATTCTCCCACTGTTTTTCCATTAGACACTAATGGATTTCAAAATCTCCTTCTGTGAACTGATGTATGTCTGGACATCCCAAGACACTCAGAGGGCATAAGCATCAAAATGGCTTTACCGGGCACCTGCGCAGAAGCAAGCAAATAGGATCTAAGTCAGCGCCAGCTCTAACCTGTGTGGATTTCAAGTCATGGAATACTCCCAGCTCTTCTGTAAAGATGCTTAGTTCTTTACTTCAGACTCACTGCCACGGCTCATGACCAACAAAGCAGGAAGCTACAGTGCACTTGTTCTATTTTTCTGGCATCTAAGAATAACTCAAAAACTTGTAACAAGCACACAAGTCTTGGGCTTCTAGTATTCTAATATTTGGTGGGCCTTAATGGTTTTGATTTTCTCTCTGTAACTTCCACTGCTGTCACCGGCAGCCTGTTGATACGAGGTGAGGTTGCAACAGAACTGAGGAGCCATGTGGTGAAACACATTAAACACGGCCAGGCCACCTCCGGCGGCACGGAGAGCTACGCTGGTATGTCAAGCCGCATACATTACTACCACCACGCAAGATCATAATAAACACCTCAATTCACAGTGAGGCAAAAACCATGTTTAGTGCCATTTTAATTAACAGTACACATACAGTATATATTTTTTGCATATCTATTTCTTTGTGAAGAAACATACCTGCAAATTATGGAGTAAAAATTATAGGATGTGGATCCTATTAGCAGTCCCACTGACCTAATACTGAGGTTCAGTACTGAGGTTCAGAGGAAAAGTGTTACACTCTCAGAATAAAAAATCAAAAGGGAGGCAGCAGGCATGCAGCACATACTGCACACCACGGAGATCTGCTCACCACCCAAAGACATCAGGGGGATTTCTCTGCCCTTCTCAGGTCCTTCAGAGAACATACACAGGCTGATTAGTAGCTACCTGTATTGCTAGACAATGTTAAGTCCTTTTCTTAGAAGGTTTACATAGCAATGGCGATAGAGAAATAAGCTCTTTCACCAAGTCTGAACAGAAATAAGTTCTTTCACCGAGTCTGATGAAAGAATAGAGGTAAAGCACACTATATAATCAGAGAGTATTTTAAAAAGGGGCTTTTTTCTCTCATTGAAAATTCAAATTCAAACTGAAATCCCAGATTTAACATGTTTTTTCTGCTTTCAAAACATTACTGATGTTTATGTAGAAAAGCATTTCATTTTCTCTGTGAGAATGCTGCTTAAACTTGAACATTTACATTTGCAGATAATACATTACTCTTTAGAAGTCCTGGACACTGGACAATGTTTTTCCCATGGAATGTTTTACCAATGAAGAAAGGAAATTCTTTCAATATCAATTGAAAAAAATATAATTTGAAACTACTTTCACACTTAGTTTAATATTTACAAAGCAAGTCCTTGAATTCTTTATATTTAGAAATTTCCTTTTGAATTATAATACAAAGAAGTAAAATCTGAATGAAATGCTGTAGTCTTATTTAAAGACAATGTTTCAGTGAATCCTAAAAGGTGGGGATGTCTTAGAATGGATTTTAGCTCTTTACTCTCAGATATACTATAACATTCTTAAAATAGTAATTGCAAACACCATTTTTGTTAGGCAGATAACCAGAACACACCTTGCTTTCCTGATGCAAACTACTGTAATCAATTATATAAAGTGCTGGTAAATTATAAATATTTTTGTAACACTTATTGAGTCTCTAGAGTAGAAATGCAGACTTTCTTGTTGCAAAGAGTACTTTCCAAATTCAGAGCTTTCAGTAAATAAACATTTGCTAGAAGGAAAGCTCTGTGGAGAGGTCTGAGCATCACACAGCTACAGTGTCAGCGGAACAAGCTCTTTTCTATGTACATATTATGTTAAAAAATGTAATTCATATTGATTTGTTTGTTGAACAATATTCAGTTTGCATCCACATATGAAATAACTATTAAAACATCAATGTTAATACAACATATCTGCCTGCTAGAAATCAATTTATCTGGTAATGTAATGCATAATTTTACATTAGAGAAATAAATAATATTATAATTTATTTAAAAGCAAAATGTGTATAGAAACAGTCTGGTGCTCCTTTGTCATAAGCTCAATACCTGACTTCACAGAACGTCACTAGATACACAATAAGTATTGCTCCTGCCACAAACAATTTTTATCCAAAAGTGTGGGCCTAAAATCAGCTTTGATTCTGCATACACTTCATCTGTGAGGAACCACTTGTGATTTGAAACTTTAACTAAGGTTATGAAAGTTGTTAGTATATTTTCATATACTAACACAGGCACAGCCTAGATAATGAAAATGACCCTTTGTATGCAAACCAAGTAAAGGTTACACTTATCCTGCTACCAGAATCTATCCAAATCTCACAAACTGCAGTTTCACCTATTTATTCTATGACACAGGAACTTACCCGTGTAATTTACCACTCCTTTATCTTACACTATTCTTTCCAATTCCATCCCTTTTTGCATATGAGTTCCCTTCTGTTTGTAAACATATAAATAAACACTATTAAGAAACTTTGTTCTTTTAAGTTTGCTGAGTTTTAGAAGCAGTATCTACAAAATTGTAAGAAAGGTACAAAACTATACTTTTCATAAACATGAAGTAAATCACAGAACAGAGCAATTTAACTGATAGATTAGGAAAAACAAACAAACAGAATCACCAATTTGATCTTAGCAATTATTATTTTCATTGCAATGATGCAATCACCAGCAATGAATATCTGTATTCAACACACGCTCACTGTAAGTTAAGAAAAAAAAAGTTCACGAGAGAAATAAACAACATGGAAAAGAGCAAAAGCACATTCAAGCACATGGCTTGAATAAAAAGTATTTACATTTCATGATGTTCTTCAAATATAAAACAAAATCAGGAAAACAGTAATTGAGAGGAAAAAGAATATCACAAAGGTCTGAAAACCAACTGTAACTCACCATTATGGTTATCTCTGTTCAAATATGTCCATCTAATTCTATAATTCAGGTGCAGTTTATACACATAGTTCACGCAAGTTGTTTACTACTAATACTATGCAGAAACACAGTAAGACTCATACACTAATGTACAAATACACACAGGTGCTCGCACACATGCAGTCTTCTATATAGGTACTTTGATAGTTCCAATGCAGATACATACAAATAACTATTTCTCATAATATATCAAAGGGATACATGCAAAATGGGAGATTTAATATTGTTTTTCTCATTCAGATAATTCTGTTCTTGTCTGATCTTGGTGGTTGGGCAATCAAAGACAGATGTAGGAACACAGGAGAAAACAACAGTTTTCTCCCACTTCATTCACATAATAGAATCATCAAATTGGACCTCGATGTTGATAGCACCCCACTGAAATTCATTTAAGCTTTAAGAATTCAATACTGATCTTTGTTTTATTAGCACACATTAGTCACTTTTGTTTCATAAATGATATACATTGTATAGTTGTTTTGGGACTCAGTATGGTCATTATTTGGTATATCACTGGTAGAGCTACCATGAGATATTGAACTTTGGAAAAAGCAAACAAACAAAACATTTTCCTTAAAGTCTAAATTATAACCATATTGTTAGCATACACATTAATAGGAGTTATGGGTTGGTTGAAACAAACCTTGACTTAAGCCATCCAGACAGGACACCTGCTTTGTATCTAGATTTTCCACTGGATCTCCTCTAGAAACTTCTCCAAAAGATGTCTGCCGTTCAAAAATGTTATTGTTGTTGTTAACCTGGCTCCCATTTTGCTTCAATAGTCTGAAAACTTCTGCTTCCAAGTCTCGTATCTGAAAGAAATATAATCCATTATTACCCGCAGTTTACACACAAGCATCTATAAAATCTGTTTTTTTTTTCCAGATTATCAGACGGACTTATCTCATTCTTCAAGCATTTGAGTAAATACTACTCACACGAGTTTGCAAGCCTTGAACTTCTGCCAGATGTTCTTTCTCCAAATCTTCTATTTTCTTTCGTTCAGCTTCTTGGCGTTTAATGAAGTCAAGTTCTCTTAGGGAAAAATACATATTTGCTGTCACCAGAACAGTCACGTTCAAACAGAAAATACACTGTTCTGACACATTTTATCTTAAAATATGCATCAGAAAATTAAGTAGTTAACATATTTTACTATTAACCTGAAAAATGAGTAATAAATTGCAAATAGGACAACATCCAGGTACTTATCAGTCTAAGTGAATGTGGTATAAAAAACAACAATGAAAACTTAGCTGAAAAAGGTAACAATATCTCAGTTGTTCTAACTGAGAACCAGAACTGTTAAACTGAACTTAATTTTGCATAATTTGTACTTCCAACGCAAGCAACATTTGCTCAGTTTATCTTGAGTTTGCTGGGGGGGACGGGACAGAACCTCTGTTTTACAGGACTATGACTGTACACTTTCACTGCAAGAGTGTACATCATTTTCTAGTAGGCTATAAGGAAATCTATTGGGTGATTTTAGGAGACTGAAGTAGTTAAAAATGATTGACTAGTTTTTTTACAAATATAAACTAGAATAGCAATAGAAAAACTATGCAGGTTCATTCTAGCTAGGGAGTTTCCTTTTACTTGAAACCTAAGAGGTTTGTGATAGAAAGCACATGAAATGTCAGCTGCTTCTGTAGCAGTCATGAAACTCCAAGATGGCTAATGACTAAAATGTAAAAATCTAAAATCTTTACTTCCTTTTTAATGGAACAGGATATTCACTTCTGCTTTCTCAGCTGACACTTGACACTGCTGTATGTTTGGGAGAAATGAGTTTTATTCTCTCAACAACTGGTTTTTAGGTATTTAGGTGGTATTAAAAAAAACAACAAACAAACAAAAAACTACAAAATAAACTCTGGGTAGTGGAAGCTGTTATAGAGATGTTGAATATTATTATTCTTGCTAGCCATCATGGAGAGGGGACCACATGAAACAGAGAGGACAAGGTAATCAATTAGCTCCACTCAGCTCAAACATACTTGACATCTATGGGAAGAAGAAAAAATAAAATGCACAAGTGTATCAACACAATTTGCTTTTTCATGTTACATTAGTACACAGCAGGAGTGAATCCAGTTAATAAGACATTACTACAAATTGATGCTAGCAAGTCTGAAATATTCTGACATGGAATTCCACAGACTAATTCTTCATTTAGTTACAGCATTATTGTTCAACAATGTTTTTCAACTAGCACTTGAACGATGCTAACATTTTTCTGTAATAAAGAACCTAGGGGTTCCCATGACAAGTGACAAATATTGTTTACCTTACAGGCCTTTAACAACGGGTTTCATACTTCAAAATATATTACACATATATTTTCTATCTATCTGGTCACCAATTCATTTGCTAAGCCTGATGTAGCTGCTTACTTTTGCTGAAAATCCTTGATTAATTTCTTTGCCTTGTTATATTTCTTCTCCAGAGCCTGATATTGGCTTTGTGTCTCCTTGAGGTGCTCATTCACAGTGTGACACAAGGTTTGTGCCTCAATCCAGTAACTCTCTAATTTCATCATCCTTTCCTTATTCTCCTCAATGTTCTGCTGGAGTTGGGTCTTCTCCACTTCCCACCTCACTTTCTCATTCTCAGCAGCCTGCAGCTGCACAAAATAGTAGAGATGCCTGTCAGTTAAGGGTGAAAAGTACAGCTTAATAGTTCAGAGTGAAGTCAGTCAACAAGAACAGTGAAAAACCAATGAATTAATAAATACAAAACTAATGTGCTACCAATGAAAAGAGGAATCCAAGACAAGAGAAACAGACTGACTTTCATATCATTCTGCATCAAAACGAGGCAAAAATTTTGCTCTGTGTTGCAGTGCAGTTTCTAAGCTTCTCAGGGATATACTAACATGCTTTCAAAATTTCTGTAGTGGACTGTTTAGGCAAACTGCTGGGTTAATCAGTCATCACTAGGAGTGTATTTGCTTCATGTATCTGCCCTCAGTGATACATACACTTTCATAAAAATAGATTTGGGAGCGGGGCGGGGAGGGTGCAGGGGGGAGATCTGTTCCAGTTCTATATTTGATTGAAGACCAGCAGTTTAGGGAACAAGAGAAAAAAGCCAACTGCATCCAATTTAATCCAGTTTCCCCAAATTAGATTTTTTTTGAACTCTTGCAGTGCCTATTTTCATGTCATAATCTTCCTTAATCTAGAAATTGAAGCAAAATAGGTTGGGAGAGCAATGTAAAACTTAATATCAGGTTGTAACCCAGAATTGTTTATTTATTTATTTATTTTCATTTAAGCAAGCACAGAGAGTTTAAATCCAACACTGCAACTACTCTAGAACTACTAGGAGTAAAAAGAGAACCTATTTTAAATGTATTACCGTTGTTTTATTTAAACTTGCTTACCAAGTTGTAAGTCGTAGCTATTAAAAGAAAAATATGCCTTGCTGCTGTAGGCTTCTGCCCTTTCGGGTGCTGATTCTACCAAACGTATCACCACTACTTAACTTTATAACCAGTGCAGCTCCACTGCTTTGTTAGCTCCCTCACACTGCCCAACTGAAGCCAGCTGCAGGTTTGAATGTTTGGCTGGATATACCGCACACTTCAATTCCCAGAATTTATGAAAGGAAACCAGGCATTCCACATCCGTGTTTACTCAGCAACACTATTTAACTTGCTCTGGGCCAGTTTTGCTGCTATCATGAATGATACATGTGCAAAAAGAGTAACTTGTTTGCAGTTTTAGTGGTAATTTACCTACACTAGCCATATTTTCTTTGGCTCTATTCAAAAGGCCAGGTAAAGAGCTGCAACACAAAGAGGTTCAATAGCTCTAATCTTGCAAACGGATTTGCACAGCTGAGCATTTACACCCACACATCACTGCCATGAAGTCAACGGGGATCAGGACAACCCTAATGGACTAACCATGCAGCTCTGACTGACAGACCGCAGTCAGAAACTAGAAAGGAGAAAAGATTTCTGACTTTCTAAACTGAAACAGTTCAACAGAAATTGTCATTACAGCAAACAGTTGCATTATGAATTTGTTTTTAACAGTAATATATGCAGTTTTGATGAACACTAAGTAAAATATATGGTGAATGCAAATGGTTGCTAGAAAGAAATAATCAGCCAAATTCATTTCCAAAGATTTCTCTGGTTTCTCTTTTTTTTTTTCCTTCTGTAAATTGCCCAAACTCAAAGAGAAGGATGTTGTTATAAAACCTAACATTACTCAACAACCGAACTATCAGCTGAACTCCTCATAAAGGTTAACCTACTATAAAAAAGTACAGTTTCTTTTTATTGTCATAGCCAACTGAACCTAATAACTGGCAACCAACTTCGAGAAAATGTTTTCCGTTAAACATTTTCCTTTCTAGAGTATCTTTCAGAGAGAACAGTATATCACTGGCACAGTTTTTCTTTTCCTGTGAAGAAAAAGTAATTTCTATTAAACATCTTTTAATAAATTAATTCTTAAAAAGAGAAAAATGCAAAATAACATCATTACCAAATAGAAAATTACCCATATAGATGCAAATATTCCATCAAAATTTAAGTTTTAAAACTGAGAAAATGCATTAGAATTGTTAAAGTAGAAATCTGCCATTTAGTCGTTATATTGTCTTTAAAATGCATGTTTAAATGAAGGTATACAAGTTGGCAGCTTCTTTTATTAGTAGCAATTAAGATTTTATTGAAACTTTGACTAGAGGATATATACTAAGCCATGATTTAGCTGAGCCACTGTGTTTTTTTAATCTTTAATACGGACGCTGACTCCTCCACCCACATAAAGATACATGTCTTCAAATCTGATTTTGTATGACGGAGAGAAGAAAAAAAACGGTGTGTATTAACTGCATATTGATCCTTACCTTCGTCTTCAGCTTCTGAATTTCAGCTTCTGTAACTGCATGTTTGATTTGCAACTAAAATTAAAAATATAAAATAAACAAGTGAAGTCACAGGGAGTACTCCAGTATTTTTAAAGCCAGTGCTGCAAGTTGAATACCTTATTACACAGCAGAAGGCCCTGAAGAGTGCTGCAGTGCAGTAGATTGTAAATTAAAATGTCTAGCTTGCAAAATGACTCAGTCTGTGTGCAACCTAATTAAAGATAGGATGCCGCCCAACCACTCATCATTCCAAATCAGAACATCCAATCTGTTCAGCAAAACCAAACGCCTTATGTTAAACAAAAAAGAAAAACAAAGAAAAAAAAAGGAAAAAAAAAAAGGAGGGGGGGAGAAAAGGGGAGGAAAAAAGATGCTCTCCTGCTGGGCTTTGTTCTCTTCTGATGAGTGAATATGGAATATATCTCAATGCTATTAGAAAGACCCACTGCATTGATTAAAGTAGACATTTAACAAAAGAGCAAATCCAGAAATAAGTGATTTAACAAATCGAGAAGCCAGGAAAACCTTGAAGGGAAGATTCCACATGTTTACTGTATGCAAGATGAGTGTTAAAATTGATTATTATCAACCATTAGTTTGAATTACTCCATTCAAGATAGCTAATCTCAAGAGAAAGCAGTTACACTTGGAAACTGTAAAAAACAGGAAGCATCATTCAAACACACAAAATGATTGCATGTAGAGTTACAGCTGATGCCTTGTGCTAAAGGTTGTATTTACAGTGCCAAGCACTGTGCCACAGTAAGAATGGGTCTGCACCGGGAAGCAGTTGGTACTGAGGAGCCAACATCCACACAGCCACATTTTGGGGGAAGAGGGACTGTCTTTTGGACTTAGTTTAGTGTGCTCCTACATAGCGAATGCCCTTTAGCTGTTGAGGAGGGCACCCTCCTGTAACATCCTCAACCTTAGTTTCATGCTAAAGGATTACAGTTTGCCTGAAGTACAAATCAAATCAAAACTCAGCTTAAAAGCATAGGTTTACACCTAAATTTCTTCTGTTTTACTATTTAAAGCCGTTAGCACGGACAAGTTTACAGACAGAACAAAATCTTATTTCTAAAGCACTGTTTAATCTGAATCAGTGGCTTGTGTGCGTTGGATAAGGAGTGAGGGCAAAGGTAAAACCTGATAGTTTGAGATAACACTGAAGACAAAGCCCTAGTCTATTATTTATCAACACCAGGAATAGTTATGGAAAAGCATGTTTTACATGATGGTAACTTCTCTTACAAGGATGACTGGAGCCTTGAGAATAGCTTGTTGAGCTAATGGAGTACATGGGGGAATTGCACTGAATCAGAAAGTAATATCCCAGTAAAGCAACAACTACTTTCTTTCAGACCAAGCTTTTAGATAAAAAAGAACAAACAATTCAAAACAGAAGTTCTTTATTTGGAAGAACGGTTTTAAAAATAGGAGTTATCACACTGCTGGTCGGTACAAGTAACTCTGAGGAAAGGCCAAGCTACTTCTTAATTCCATTTTCCATTTCATGGGACCTCTCGGACACATTTTGTGTAACAGCATAAAACAGCATACACGCTGTTAGATACACTTTGGTTTGCAGATCAACCTAATTGCCTTTGTTAATTGACCTAGTGAATAACTGTAGTCTCTTTTGGTTGAAAGTTATTCAATTTATGCTGGAAGGAATGAGGCCAACAGTTCCATCCGAGGAATACTCTGCTTTCCACTGCTCCTTTGTTGGTTACTGGCTCCAGATGAGACTCCGAAACTGACTGCGAGTACTTCCAGTTCACACAGTTCTCAGCAGCTACTTAAAGTCACCTTTTGACATTGCACTGAAAAGTACTCCAAATGTTCTTATGCCCACTGAGAGCAGATATAAGGTTTAATTTTAAATGAAACCAGTCGCTGGGCTAAAAGGCTTACAGAAGCACATGAAATATGGAGGCACATCTGGCCTACTACCAAGTATAACAACTCTGTTATCAAGTCAACCCTTGATCTGCAGTTTTCAGGAAGTCTTTTTTTTAGTAATTCAAATTCTGCTAATAATGAAAGACAAGAGGAAAAGTTATGAAAGAGCCACCTAAAAATTATAAAATGCTCAGACCTTTGCTTAGCTCAGCTGCTTCGTTCGTTGTCTTGATGTGAGATAAAATCAGGGTGAAGATGAATGACTGACTTTGCCCTCTGCATTGTTCATACTGTAACCTAAAGGCCATAACTCATGCCTTCAGGAGTTACCTGCTTTCCATCTCTTCTAAAAGTCCATAAACCAGTAAGCAACATTTAAATAGTTTATTATGATATAGTATGCTCCAAATTGTTGCATAAATGGCAATCTGCTCAGGTACAGATGGTCTTAACAGCCATTTTTATACTCTCTGCTATTAAATTCAAAAAAAATCTGAATAGTGAACATGCAGTCAGATCACTGAATCAGCACATGGCACCGCAGATCCTATGAAGGCAGAAAAAAAAGACACCTTCCTGTCAAACAGATGAATGTGTAGCTGGAAATCAATTTTCTCCTTTTTTTAAAAAAAAAACAAACAAACAAAACTAATCATGCTGGCAGCATAGATGGGAAATAGGCATTTCTGGGTTAACACTGAGCAAGGGGTAAGGAGAATGATTTGGCACGAAAATCTGTGCTCCACAGTTCAAATTTTTAAGCAAGTTTTCTGATAGGGAAACATGAATACCTCATTCCATGTCTTATGCAATGCCAGACAAATTCTTGGCAAATATTTTACATAAATATTTCTTTTTTTTGGTAAGTTTTTAAAGTCAACATAATGATGGATTCATTTTAACAAAGGATATTTTGAATGATATTTAGTATACTGCCTTTTCTAAGATGTCTTGCAAGGCTGATCAATTTTTCTTCAAAAGAATAAAACCTCTATTTTTAAATAAGATATAGAGAGAAAACAGATGGAATTCATCTAAGACTACAAGAGGCAGAATGGGATGAAAAGCTGGCAATGACTAAACATCTGGAGTAAAATAGGAAAGAAAGTACCCAAAAAAATCTAATAACACTAATGGTATTTTTTTATATATATAATCATCATACAATCTTGCTTATAATCATGCAGCTTTCAAAGATTTCATTGAAATATGTGAAATATAATACCTATCTTATAAGATACTCCCTCTTCCTACAGATCTTCAGTCATCAGATGTGTCTACCTCTTTCTTTCAAAGCACTTAAGGAAAATCAGTCTCATCTTTCCTAGTTTTCAGCCAGGAAAATAAGGTAGGCAGAGGTAATGTGATTCACCCAAGATTGCCCAGCTCTATTCTGATTTCCCTTCTAAAAGCATAGCATTTCAAGTAAGAGTGCTCTCAAAGTATTTGGGCACATTTTTCATCGCAAAGACTGAATTCAGCTAATTAGGTCAAACTATTATGTGAAAAGATTATGTCCAACCCACTTTAATACTTTCATTAATCTCCAGAGTAAGAACAAGAAAGAACAGTTATTCTTTAAATACAATTCCAGAAAACTCTGTGTGGGCTTGTGCAGCATGACTGTGAACAAGTCCTCTAGTGTTGAAAGAATTCAGGGCAAATACCAAGAAAAATACATGCACTCTCTTTGCAACAGTCAGCAAAATGCAGCTGTGGACTCTGAACACAAGCGACAAATCCAGAGTGGCACACACGGAACAGGGAGAACTGAGCGGGTTAGGGAAAGGGGTCGTTCCCAGGCAGGAGCATTTAATATTTGCTTTTCAGGCTCTCTCATCTGCTCTTAAATTAAAAGACCCTTATGCTTTAGTTTGATCTTGTCTATACTTCTGCATCTAGATTCGAGACCTTGAAATCAGATCTACAACTTCTTTCAAATGAGTTCAGACATACTCAAGCCTAGCAATAGCCCAAGCTGATGGAAAATGTTTTCAAGCATAGTTCTACAGGGAATTCAGTCAGAAGCCAGTGTCTTACCTATCTCTGCATTTGTGCTTTGCAAGGCCTTGTCACACTGGCAAGAGCAATGCTAAATGCTACCAGTCAGAATGGCAGCATCTTCCAACTGCTTGGAACAGGTAATATAATCAATACACATGAGGCAAAGTATTAAAAAATGAAGTTATCTGTTTTACTCAATTGCATATAGCCTGGAACTTGAAATACGGGGTAAGAAAAATATAAGTGAACTAAAACTTTTCAGAAAATAAGAATGAATGACAATAGGCACTGAAAGGCTGAAAAGAGTATCAGGTGAAAAGGAGAAGAGTTGCTTGTTCAGGGACAATTACTTCTATATTTTTTATTCCCATGACTCTTATTGCCATTAAGATGTATTTGTAGAAAATAAATGTCTGGCTTGAATGAAAGGAAGGGTAGGGGAAAAGATAGGGGAAGAAAGGAGATAAGATGGAGTCTCTCCTTTTTTCCTCTTAAACTGCCTTCTAGGCACATAAGGGCTTTGCTCCTTATCTATGCGGCTCCAGTTTCTTTACACTCTTCCACCTCCATTGTCTTTAAAAAGTAGAATGTTCTTTTTAAAAAAAAAAAACCATGCAGTTCACTCCTCTGAGCTGCTAGGAATCCTTGTTTCATGTCTTTATTTGCCTCAGAAATCATGAAAGTTCCAGAATAAACAAAATCAAAAGTTCTAACATACAACGGCAATATTTCTCAATATTTGCTATGCTAGCAAGAATTGAAGGACTGCAGCTAATACTGCTGCTCCAAGCTTCATACAGTCCCAGTGAGTGCGATACAAACTACAGCCACAGAAGTTTGATAAAACACTGACTTAAAACACGCTTGCTTCCCTAGTACAGCATCTTTATCAACACATAATCAAACACGCTACACTACTGAACACTGAGGAGGAGTGCTGTGTAGTGGTATGGGAGTTAGGAAAAGCTCCTTTTTGTTGAAATTTAGGATTTGTTTTTTGTTCTTCCAGGTTGCTTCTGCTTGGAATCTTACCAAAAAAAAAAAAAAAAAAAAAAAGGATAAGCAATGTGCCAGGAATTACTTATCTTGTATCAGGAATTACTTATCTTGCATCAGGAATTACTTATCTTGCATCTTGTCTTCCTGGCCAAAAAATGCAAACTAAGTGCTAAGGCAGAATAAATTTCATACTGAAAATCTAAGATTATAAATCATCCTCCATCAACATACCTGACCTGTTACCTGACAACTGATGTTAAAACAACTCAGAAAAAAACCTCTCTTTTCAATTCATTTCATCCTGAGCCATTTCCTAGTACTGACTGTACAAACAGCTAGAAATCAAATCTCATGTTCAATGAAAGCAACAACCACTGAGCAATGGGACAACTAGGAACCTAATTCCAGTGAGATCTGCCAGGAATGATTTCAGATGTGTACGTTACCTCTTTGAACTTGTGAGCAAGCTTGCTCGTGTCCAGGTCGCTGGGGGAGAACATGTCATCGTTTTCAGGAAGATCGAACACTTCGATGGCCCCATCGCCTCCTGGAAGGACAGGCCCCATGTCTTCATCTTCTTCATCTGTAGCATATTCCCCTGTCTTAATTTCACAGCATTTAAGAAATTCAAGTTATCTTCTTATTATACAGAAATTGTTAAATATGTATCACTTGTAGACTTTCAAAGAGTAATTAAATTGGAGTGTAAATGCAGCATATTGCATGCAAAAAAAAACTTGTGTTTTTGTTCAGCTCTAGTCCAAGCAGTTATGATTTCTCTATATGTGAACTACTACTCCACAGTGTTTTACAAGAGGAGAAAATTGTATCCTAAGCACTGAAAATTGCTAGAGGCCAGCTTTACTGGCTGTAGTTAATGGTTTTCATGCTTTTCCACACATGGCTTGCTTTCCCATAGGAAAGTCTTTCACAGTGTATTTCAGTTTTAATAAGGAATCCTTTCCAACCAGAAATAAAAGCAGAACAGAAGTGGCAGGATCTTCATTAGTGTTTTGTAAGACAACTACAGGTAGTAACTCTCAGGTGAAAATACACGCTAAATTTGAAAATCAGCTGGTTTCATTCTTCATAAATAAATTAATAGAAAAGTCACTTCTGCACAGAGAGACAACATAAGCAAAAAGAAACGGAGCGTCAGAAACAAGCCCAATGAAATCAAGTTTTACTGAATTTTCACCCTGAATAAACAGGTGCTACTAGCTAGTTTTACACATAAAACGTGGGTGTTTGAGGTTGGTTAGACATGAAATATGGACAGATTGTTTGCTAATAAAACAGAAGTCTAAAAAGCATAAGCTAATTGTGTTTCTCAAGACTAAAAAACGCAATAAAAAATGCTGAAAATAAAATGCTTATAATATCATACCCCAAGGTGCCTAAACAACGTTTTGCATGTGCACCTATGCTCATCACAAATCAATGGTGGCTGAATGATTCTTTATTCTGAAGAAGATCTCAACTGAATCACAGCCCACGCATATTCTGTGCAAATGACTATCCGAACACAGTGAACACGGCAAAACTTCCTGCAGGGATATCTGGACTTATCAGTGTAGGAATAAATAAATGCATGAGAAAGGGAGGGCAGGGAGGATATAGTCCTTCTCATGAATAAAGTAATATTTATGACACCCACATTTATGATAGAATTATTCATTTTTTACGTGTGCTTTCAGTTCCTGGGGTAAAGGTGCATGGTAATATTTTCAGAAATACATTTCTAGCAATGCTCAAATATGTATTGGTATCATTTTTTTTTCTTCAAAAAAAC
>JAUBNY010000040.1:0-34839 GCA_032275445.1 Crypturellus soui
CTTGGATGCAGCCCTGTGCCACGTGCTCTAGGTGGCCCTGTGTGTGCAGGGGGGTTGGACTAGATGACCTCTAGAGGCCCCTTCCAACCTTAGGCATTCTGTGATTCTATGAAATCAATAGCACTAATAAAACTACCCTGCAGACACTCATGTAAGTCCATGAAATGCTAACGTGGCTGTTCACCAGAATGAAAAGCTGCTTTACTTGAATGAGAGACTGCTACTAGCAGAAGAGAAATGTTTATCAAACCAGTTTTTCTGCTTGCTTAGCAATCTGCCCTTAACAGGAAAGCAGAAGAGAGACTCTCCTAAAAAAAGAAAAGGTTACAAATTAAAATCGAAATGTATTTTTTTTTTTGTCTTCTGAAATACCTCATATCTTTGAAGACCTAAATATAACTTTATTAGCCTTACCAGGAAATGCTGCTAAAGATCATCAGGTCTTTTTAGCTTAGCTTTTCATTTCTAAATATACATACCTGCTATCTCCAGGCCATAAACAGCTTTCTCAGTGATTACGTGTATCTCCTCCTTGTTTTGCCCATGTGTGACCTGCTTATTTGGTTGGAAGGTTCTTTCCAACCTTCTGAAAGCTGTGTACCCGACTGGGCGTTAGGGAATTCCCAGACTTGTGCTACCTCATCCCAGTTTGAATTTCAGCTGGTTAGGCCCTGGGTCAACGCCTCTCTTTTCCACTCCCTCCTTCCATGTGTTTTTGGGAGGGAAGGAGGATTGGGGAGTTTTCATGGGGCCGTGGGTACATCCCCTCCTTCTTTGCACCTATTTGGCTCACACAGCCCCTCTTTTTTTCTGCTTTCCCCTACCCAGAAGGTGCAAACAGACAAACAGTGCCACGGCCCCATGCTTGCTATGGCTGTGCCTTGGGGAGCTGAAACAATCTGATGCCAGAATTTGTGTTTTGAGTTCTTGCCTTTCCTGTCCAGAGGAAACCTATGAAGAGGTGCTACACCTGGGAAGAACAAGAGGTTTGGAGCATTGAAGGAAAAGGGAAGGCCGCCGGCCTCTGTGGCATGACCCAGGCTCACAGACGAGCGTGGGGCACTGACAGTGCCGCCTACCTCTGCTCTGCACCAAAATGCAGCGTGGGGACGAGCGCAATGCGGGCAGGCAACTCCAGCTGCTTCTGACTTCCTTGATAGGAGCCCATCTGTCTGGCTGCCAGGTTATGATACAGCTGCATTGCTGTTTGCACTGACTCACGCTCTCTTTTCCTAATGATGCACAGGGATCAGTTATCCGTATGTTGTCACCAGCGTGTGTCTGCCTTTCGCACAGCCCCTCCTGGAGGGTATCGACGTACGTGAGGAGGGTGCAAAATGAGAGTGGTCTCACTGCTAAGCTGTAAAGGGATCCTAAGGAGATTGCTGGGGGATTGCTTCCCTTGCCTTGCAATGTTGTGTTACATATATGTGCGGACGGGTCCTCTCTAAACGGGCCTTCATTTCCTTTTGATTTCTTCAGTAGAAGGCACGTCCCACATCATAGTTTCTTCCTATTCCTTATGGCTAATGAGGAATAAGTGAGGAAGCTGAGCTGAGCAAGTTTATCCGTGTTGTGTCAAGACTGGGAAATGAAGGAGAATGAGCAGACTCGTTCTCATGCAGATATATCAGGCCTCAACACATGTGCCAGCTTCACCCAGAAGCCAGTGTTTGCCCCCAAGTGCCACTGACGGCCTCAGTTAGACTCCCAGACACAGCTAGGAATCAGTATCTGCCCATTTAGGGTGCTTGTTTTATTCTTATTCATTTGCGACCATTCATTATTACTTCAATAATAGAGGCAGCTGTAATGAATTATATTAAGAGCTGCTGCTTAAAATACATTCAAGGACTGAGCAATGCCGTACAGCACTATTAAACAGAGCATCTTGCTTCAAGCATGTTGCACTTATGTTCTGCCATCTCACTGAATGCTCCTGCCTTTTCACCTGGTGACAAAAATACTGGATTGGGTGCTGCATGGTGGCAGATAAATCCTGTCTCAAGCCATGTTGCAGTGTCTGGGAAAATAGAAGTGCCCGAGCTCCTTTGATTCGCTTCTCCAAACAGCCGAGCGGCTGCCCGTGCTGGCAGGTCCCGCTGGCAGCGCCGGCGCCGAAGGCCGCTCGGGGGACGATATCTGCTGTTTATCAGGGAGGCTGCCCGGCATCCGTGCAGAGCCCCGCGTCCTCCGGCTTCTAGGAACATGGTGATTGCTAGGCTAGAAAAATGCCGAATTAAGAATTGTTATTTTTAGTAAGTTTGTTTTGACTGGGCATGGGGAGACTCTTACAGGAAAAAACAGGACTTTTTGCACAGAAGTGGAGGAGTTAACATTCTTTATCTTAGCTTAACTCGGCAGAAGCAGAACTCTGCTTTTGCACTTTGTTCGACTTGCTTTGAAGAGTTATTCATTTTTAACTACATAAAACTTATTTCTCCCATTTTCGTTTTTCCTGAGCTAAGAAACCTCTTACCATGACAAGAGTCAAAAAGAAAATTCACTGTCTCTGCAGTTGCTCTGTCTTGTGTTTGTGTACTTCTCTGCAAGCAAAAAGCTTTTGTCTTCAAACTTATCAAGTCAACAATCTTGTTAGAGGTGACGTGATACCAATTTATGATGGTTGGTCTGTTTAAGAAGAATTGAATTACTGTCTGAGGCATGCACAGCATGTCAGTAAATGCCAACATTGAAGTCTGCAGATATTTCTGGTTCTTGTTTTCCTTTTTTTTGATGCTTTTGTTGTTTTGTTTGTTTAATTACCTATACCTAATGGAGGAAACAGACTACATAGTAGCACGTAGGAGTTACCAATTGGGATCACACTGGTAGGTCACCAGCTCTAGTTACAATCACAGCTAGGGGCATCAGTACAATAGTATTTAGCACACAGTCTATTTCATAACTTGCCTCCATCAAAAAAAAAAGACCTTTTTAGTTTCTTCTCTTTGCTCTTTCCCTGCTCCAATTATGGAGACCTATGCCCCAACATTGTTTCTTGAATTTTTATTTGCATCCTAGGCTATTATTCCCTGTGCCTTCTTACAGGAAATCATTTGGCTCCAGAAGGTCTGTTCATTTCCGTGTCTGAAGCCATTTCCTAACCATGCAGGTAGCTCTGCTGACTTAATTTCCCCTTGAGGCACGATTGCAGATCTAAGGTGCCATTTGATATTTGTAAAGAGTAAAGAAATGATGAGTGGGTTGGAAAGGAACCTTGTAGAAAAGTCTAGGAAATAACAGACTCAGGAATTAGCCTGAAATAGCCAGGAACCCAATCACAAATTGTGCAGGATGGAAAACTCTTTGTGAGCTACATAATGTTGGAATGAAGTTTTGTCAGACGACCATGGGAGCTGTCTAGGATTCAGTGAGAATAAATTTGCTGCCTATTTCCCTTCAGGAAATTCACCAGCCTGTAGTGAATGTTTTATTACCAGCTCATGTTGCCACTCCTGCATTACTGTCTACCTGTGAGTCAGATGTTCACAGGGTGATGTTGACATTTCACATCCTCTGAGTGAACCTAACAAGAGCTTAAGGTGCTTGATCCAGACCATTAGACAGCTGTGAACTTCATTTCTTCCATCAGTCAGACATTTGTTTACACAAGTATCGCCGGGTGACAGCGGCGCCCTGGAACATGTGCTGACACGTGAAGCATCTGCTCAAGATGCCTGGCAGCGCAGCAGAGGCTGAGCACTTCACCTGCTGCTGTTCCACCGAGGAGGAAAATAACAGCGTGATGTCAGTTATTTTCGTCCGTTCTTGCCAGACAAACAGAGTTGCATGAAAATCCCACTTCCTTGAATGCCAGAGGAGTCAATAACCCGAGGCAGTGTCCTTGCTCAGATCCTCAACGCTTTGGCCAGCCAGGGAGTCCCAAAGGCCTATGCTGAAAGCTTCTTTGGTGTCCTCTCGCTGCACTCATCCAGACATGTTAGAGGTTTCTTCTAATAAAAACCCTCTCTCCAAACTTTTCTTACTCAGCTGTCACTCACATGAACATTTCTGACCAAAGCACTTCTCTACAGAGCTTCACAAGCCACAGTCCCTGGCCTTCCTCCCTTGGGAGGGAAGGGGAGACGAATTCATGCATTTCTGTCAACAAACATCTGTCAAGAAACATTTAGATAACTTGTCCCTTGGGCAGGATCAGCTCTGTATCTGTATCTGCATCAGCTCATTCCCATTTTTTAAGCTTTTAAAAATTCTGGATTTTGTTTTAGCCTTCCTAAGAGAATAATTAACTACTTAGCAAGAAAAGGACAAGATTCCAGCATCCTCTCATTGATCTGGTGAAAAGTGTGCAAGGATCTTTTGAATTAATTTGAAAGATTGAACATTTCCAGACATAAATATCTTAAACTGTTTGTTTTGCAAATACCTGGCCATTTCTCATTTTGACTAAAACTTTTCTGTTGACCCTGCAGCTTTTTTTTTCTAGGTTAAGTGAAATTGCCTTTTTTTTTCTGCAAGGGGTCTTGCTTGTTAATATACCAAATGAAACAGTTATACTTTGATAAAACAAGCATATTTTCTTTGCAATTTTATCCATTTCTCATCGCTGTCCCAGAGGCATGGAAACATGTTAAGTATGTGCATCTGTCCCAGCTTTATTGGAACAACTGAGAATCATCAGTTGTAACACTAGATTTATGAAGTAGGAATTCAGGAGTATTTACTGAAATATTAAGTAAACTGGAACCAAATATGTATTTGCCTTTTTCCCCCCCAAGCAAGAGGTAGAATAGTTGGATACTGTTTTCCAGACAGGCCTATCCTGCCTGAGTGTGTATCCCTTAAAAACTGTATCTTCAGGATCATTATGTCATACATACATAATGTATGACATAATGTCCTACAACATATTCAACCATTTTCCTTTCCTAAATATTCAAGAATCAGTTTCTGACTTTAGCGATGTTTCCTTGTGTCTTTTTTGGTGTTACTGAAATAAGGCATTATCATTTTAATAGCCTTAAATGAGGCAGTTTGTATAATGGGTGAAGAGTTAGGAAACCAAAACAATATGCCTCTAATATACACCCCAGACACATGCATATTATTTAAAGATATTTCAAGAACCTGCTTAGATTTGGCATCTTTTAATTAAAAGCTTGACAGTGCACTGTATAAATGGCACAGTTATCTTGGACTAGAGAATTTTCCGAGTACATTATTATGCAAGCTGTTACTCTCCTGTTGCTGGAGGCCAGGGAGTGCTGGGGAGCCATACAAGCAATTGTAACAATATCTGGAACTAATTGCCTCTTGGGGCTTGACTTTGCCGGTTGCTCAGTTTTCAGCATCTTCAGTGATTTATTTTCACAGAATCAGAGTCACAAAATACAAAAGCAATTAAATAGTTTTGCTTTGGAGAAGCATTAGCTGTTTTTCATTTTCAGTGAGCACTGGGACTTCTCTGGGCTTCTGCAGATGGAGTCCTGTTCCTGGCTTCGCTGAACTTTGTGACTTGGGCGAGTCATTTCTGCCAAGACATTCTACAATATTTATTATTTTTTGGCTACATCAAAGTTTGGGGGCAGAATACACAACTATTTGAGGCTGCATTTAGATGTGCTATGTCCCTTCTGCCAACTTTAGCACTTAGCAATCATGAGTCAGACCTTCCAGAATAATGAAATTAAAAACAGTGACTTTTTTTCTATTTACCGTCTGGTTTCTGAATTTTAAAGGTAATGCTATTGACAGATTTTTGAGATTTTCATTGTAATCACAAATTTATAATATTAAAAAATAGAAAAATTGTGAATCTCACTTAGTTTTGGATTGGGAACCTTGAGAAACACCAAAGGGCAGGAAGGTTGGGTAAAATCCTGAAAGCTGACAGGGCTGCTGCAGGACAGCAGAGCCCTCCCTAGGATCTGCACATGGTTCTGCTGGAGGATGAACACACATCTCCTGGTAGTACTGAGGGATCATGGCCTGGCAAGGGATCACAGGCTGCTCATCCAAGAACCCTCGAGGACAGGAAGACACCAAAGGCGGAGAACAGAAGGAGACCGAAGCCACATATGGCTCTTTTGAAGCCTGGGTTGAAGAGGAAGAGTCCTCTTGTTGTGGCAGGGGACAAGCCAAGAGTGAGAGCCAAGGAAACAGCAACAAGGAATCACACTCTTGAAGAGCTTGGTCCCCTCTGAAGGGTTGTGCAGGATCCTGGGATTTGTTTGCCTATATCCTCTATACTGGCCAGCTGAGTATGCACCAGGACTGAGGGATCTACTGACCCCTCAGCTGTACTGAGTCCCTGACAAAAATTCATTACTTGGCCAATGTGCAGCAGTACTGTGATAGTTGGTCTTTACATATTTCTTCTGAGTTATTTGCCGTGAGAACTCCTACTGTTGGTAGAGAAAGGATCATGCTCCCACCTAACCTGTGTTTGTGACAGTGGTGCCAAGTTTCTCTGCCCTTGAAGAAAGGAGAAGACAGTACTGTTTGAATTTCCTATCTGATAGCAAGTGTAGGGATTTCCTTGTTCCTCACGGAGGATGAGGAATGTTAGGAAAGCTGTTTTCAGGACACAGCCCCTTGTTGTATTCAGAACTGCTTTCCAACCTTTTGTCAAAGTGACTGTGGCCCGAACGATGAGGGCACAAAAATAAATCCCCACATTCACAGAGGTGGTTTGCAGGGTCACAGTCCGGCCTCTGGCCCCTCCAAGATTTTGATGTTGTCTGCAAAGAGGAATTTAAAACTAAGGGGCTCTGTTAACTCTGGGTAGTGCTTACAGAACGGCCAAATAGGAGAAGGACTGGTGAAAATACTGTTGCTCCTATATTCTACAGAAATGAAATAAAAAATGATTCTCAGTCTAGATTTCAATCTGCCTCCATCTCATTTTAAATTGAATTCTTCCCTATCATGATTTAAATAAGTTATGACTACATTTCTCTGATTTAGAATCCTGATTATTTTATCCTGAGGAAGATTTATGCATCCTCTGAATGATGCAGATTTTGGGAGCTGTTTGTGTTCTGCTGAAAAGCCATTAGACTAAGGATGAGAAATAGCATATATTAGAAGTTTGGCAGTGTAATTATATATGAGAACTCTGCTACAGCATTTGTTGATAAGCTACAGTCTAAATCCAGTCCTTGAGGATCCCAGACCGTATCATTTTCTGAAATGCAGACTGGGTTATTGGTGGATCTCTTTACTGTAGTCTAGTGCTATGTTGGGTACTCCCAGCCTGTGGGGAATATGAAGGCAGGGCCCAAAAGAGCATGTATCTGAAAAAAAAAAATTCTTTTCAGTATTTGTATTGCAATCTCACTTCCTATTTTTTGGAGATGTATAAGTGAAAGGTGTCAGATTTGCATGCATAGCTCAAACATGCTCTGTTCAATCAGCCAAGATAAGACTTGCTGACTTGTATGAAAAAAAAAAAAGTCAAAAAAACTCCAGATATCCAGTAATTTGTTCTGTACATGTACATGTATTCTTTAATGTACATGTGTTCTTTAATCCATCCAGGCCGGTGAGGTCCACAGGCTGTGCCCTGAAGCTGGGAGGAGGGAGAAGCTGAGAAATGAATACTTAGTGCAAGATGGGGTGACTCTACAGAAAGTTTGCTTTCCCCACCCCTGCAGGCACTTTCACTTCGCATCAGCTCTCGTGGTTGCGCGCTATGTACGTGCTGTTCCTAAGACTAGCAAGCTGCAGGCTAACAGCCAGCAACGTGTGGCTGGCTTGGAAGTGAGGAGGCTACAAGGAGACCAAGGAGAGGGCGCACAAACCACACTCAGCTGTTGAAAAGAGCTTGAGAAGAAGAGTAGGGTCTTCTGCCTCTGCTCCATCAGATGAATCTGATCACACCTGCAAGAAACCGGGTTTTTTAGCTGTTGGAAGGCTTGGATAACGACAGCTCTTCTACTGCTACAGAGCAGGGAAGATCTGGACCTGTGCTGAGACTCGCAGTAGGTACCATATTCAGTATATTCCCAGGGCATGATTGTCTCTGCTTCTCATTGAATCCAGTAAACGTTTTGGAGGTTGGAAAAGATAATCATCTGATTTCAGAAGACTAAAAAAATCAGAGGGAAAATGACAGTTTCAGATAAAACAATGGGAGATCAATCAGGCAGAAGAATGCCTTCATGTGGATAATTTTTATATATGTTCAAGATCTCTAAAATGTGCTTTAATGGATTATTTTTAGGTAGTCATACTGTTTTGAATGAACTAGCATTCTGTAATTCTCAGATATACTTATTTGAAGTTGGATCTTTGTTAGCAAAATTGGTATTTTCTATTTTCCAAGTTTTATTCAAAATTAGGTAAAATCACTGACATTCTCGTGGGCTGCTTTTCATTTCAAAAATGAGAGAATAATCAGTTGCTTCTCATTATGTGTTTGATTTGCTCATGTAGAGTGCAAGCAGCCTGCCTCGAGGCAGGTCACTGGAAGCACAAATGCTCATCCATGATCATTATCAAATGAAGATCTTGGAAAGAGGTGGGGAGAATGTGTGCAGAAGGACACTGTTCCTTTCTCTCCCCACACCTAATTTAAAGGTCCGTCCTGCCTTTGGTAAACTGGCAAGAACAGACATTTTAGCATTTCCTTGCCCTAAATAAACAATCTGGATTCCACTTACAATGAAAATAATTTATGTCTAAATTTCCCACGACAATCTAAGCCAAACAGGTTCTTTCTTTAGTTATTTTTCAAAGTATTCTTTGATAGGTGAGGTTGGGTAGGTAAAGCTGCAGTTCTTCTTCTTGTACTGGGAACCCGTGTGCATACAACACAAAAATAGCTGAGACTGCGAGCGCACCCATATGCTTGAAGTCCCTGAGAAGATGAACTAGAAGATGCTGAAGTTGTTGTCAGTCAAACTTAGCTGTTGTCAGTCACCCTGAGTAGTCCCTGGACTTGGGAAGAACAGGTCAGCTAGGAGTGGCTGAGACGATAACCTTTCAGCTCCCTGCAGCTCCTCAATGTATATTTGCTTTTTCTGTGGAAATTCAGATGAAGAAAATCCCTGTGTTTATGTGGGAGTTTTGACCTACAAATGAGGAGCCTTAAAGTGCACTGTTTGAGAAAGGTTGCAGTATTTCCTCATTTTCTCATCCATTTGGTAACTAGAGACGATACCAAGTCACAGACTCAAGGGCTTTCAGATATTGTTTTTAAGTCATCACATAGCTTATCTGCACATGGTTCACTAATAGTTAAGTTTGCGATCCTTGTAACTAAGGATCTTAGTTTCCACAGCCTGAAAAATCACACTAATGCATATGGCACAAAGATACTATGTGGAATAACTCACTCTATCTAACTATTGAAGAGCTTTTAGCAGATGTAGGGTGCTCTCTAATCACTAATCAGCCTTACTTAACCATACTTACAGCCATTGAAACCCCACTGCCCAAAATGAAAGCAAACCAGGCTTTCATTCTAACCTCTGTGTAAGGAATATTTTTTCCTGACATAAATGTACATTACCTGCTATTTGCTTTCCTCTGATCCTCCTGTTAGATCTTGACAAAGACCTGAGTTCAATCTCGTGTCTATGAGCAAAGGAAGTGGGATAAAAAATATTCATTAAATCCCCATTGAGCTTAACAGGACAGTTGCCCTGGTTAAGTAGTTGCAGGGTGAGAGCCCGAGGCAGTAAATTGGAATGCAGGTAACGATCAGTATGTGCTGCGCTCTCCAGGAAACATCTTAGACTAGAGGAAAAAATCCTCAGCAGCTTGGCTAGTTAGGCAGGAGCTCACTCACTGCAAGAGGAGTATCCCAAAGGTGCAGGGTGCAAGGAAGATGTGACATGTGCTTCTCCTCTGTGCACACTGAGACCTAACCAATGAGGAGAACGCACGATTTTCTTCCATCTTCCTTGCACTGTGTGGAGACAAGTTCATTACTCATTTACTCAAAACAAGTGTCTGAGCAAGATGTGCAAAATAGCACTAAAATACCAATCATTATCTGCAATTTCACTGTGATGTTTATTACTGTTTGACTAGAGTGATTTATGTTATAAGGCAATTTCATGCCTTGCTACTTCTTAACATATCTTGCTCCTACCTTCGAAAATACGGTTTTAGGAAGCATTTTTGCAGAAACCTTTTCAGTTCCCAAATTTAAAAATATTGAACATACTCCAGGCCTGAACATCACTAGCCATTAGAAAGTGTGGACCTTCTGTGTTTACTTTTAAATTTCAAGTTTTTAGGAGTTCTCAGCAATCTATGATTGATGATACTTCTGCAGTCTGCTGAAATCCAGTAGCTTTGTTCTGCAAAAATTTTGGGGAGGGGGGTCACAGTGAGAACACATTTTCTTGGAAGTAGTTTACAGCAGCTTTCTGTTTTCTGCTCTTTTCATGTACTTTAGAGTTGGTATAGCCTTCATTGCCATGCTGAAATCCTGTCTCCACGAGCTTGATCCTTGCTCCTGGGGTATTTTTCTCATTTATGCACTTTCAGGCGTTGTGGCTGAGCTTGTCTTCTGGACAAGAGAGCAGAGGCTTGAGCCAGAGCTCTTTGAAGTCAGCCTTTCCATTTCCCCTCAATGGGCTTCGCAGTGAGTTCTCAGGTAACAGCACCCTCCAACCAAGTGCCAAATCAGTGCACCCCTTGGCCCAGTTTAGCAGGAACCAGGCGCAGAACAGGTCGTCGTCATTCCTTTCATCCTCCTGCCAGTTCTTTTCAGTTCAGCCTGAGCGTCTGCTGTCTGATGCTTCTGCTCCGAGACGCATGTTTTCACAGTAAACAAGGACCGTTTTAATTTCTCCAAGATAAATTACCTATAAAGAAAATGACTGCCTTGAAAACGTTAATTGCATTATTTAGTCGTCTAGGAAGCAACAGTTAGCGAGGCTCATGTCAGGGCCGGAGCCTTGCGCTGGAGCCTTGCTCTGCTCTCGTGCCAAAGGCTGCTCCCGCTCCGGGCAGGGAACAAGGCGCCTGCTCTCCCCGGGCAGGAACGCGAAGATGCCGTGCAGGGGCTGAGTCCTTCCCCACGCTCGTGCTTGAAGCTGCAGGTCATGGTGTGCCCGCTGGGCCATCCGAACCGGCATGGGCCAGGCAGAGAAATGAATCAGGTGGGATGGAGCTAAACGGGCAGTTTATTTAGCAGCGTGAAGGCTGTATTAATGGCAAAGTGGGAAGGGGGCACGTGTGTGTCGAAGAGAAAGGCAAGGGACAGAAAAGCTCACTCTTACTGGACAGTAAATATGTGTGAAAGGCTGTCGTTCCAAATCTGCTGCTGGTCAGATTCCTTGGCAGTTCTGACTATGATTTCTGATCATGAGCGAAACTAAAATGTTAGGAACCTCTATATATCCTTGCATTGTGGATAGTCCTGCTAGGAAATGTCCTCACTCCTCACTTAGAAACATCACCTTAAAATATGCCTGCCTGAAACTTCTAACTCGTAGGAATCTGGGTAGGCTTCTGGTTTGGATTTCTGTTAAAATCTGCCCACGTGGGCTTGATGTAATTATTTGTCATGACAGATAACAGCTTTATTATGTCTCCTTGATTAAAAAAATAGACAACTGTATCAATAAGCTACTTCCTAGCCTGATGTCAGTCTGCACAAAGCAGTTGTTTTTGCAGACTATTCCTAAAAAGAATTACAACCCCTTCCTTGCCTCTTCATCACTTTATTAAATCCAGATCGATCTTTCCTCCAAAATGTCAAGGAATCTGCAAACAGCTTAGCACTTAATGAGAATAATGACCTGCTGTAAAACAAACCACAGTGAATTAGAGGCATAGGTCATGTCTGCGTTTGCAAACCAGACGACTTCTTTTTTCAACAGTTCTTAATCTTCATCTTCACTTTTCACAATGGCATAGGGGTGGGGGAGAACAGGTCAAGGACACCTTTGTGAGCACCCAAAGATTTTTGCTGACAAACAAAATGGGTTATATTAAATTCATATTAAGTCCATTTCATCGACCACAGCCCGAAGCTATTCACTCTGGGTTTTGTTGTGTTTTGTTTTGTTTTCCCTCTGGGCATGAAGCAGCTGCAAGTCTGCTTAGATTATAGCTGGCTACACAGAAGAAGGCTGAGATCAATGCCAATTCACATGAATATGCCTGATTATAAACTGTGGTGATGCAGCAGCTACTTCAGGAGAAGAGAAACTAGTTCTGCACAGAGGGAGGGAGATGCCCAAGATGGGCAGACGGCTGGGAGAGAAAATTCTCCTAAGCTTTCCTAAACTGAGCTGTAGCTACTAATGAGTCAGAGCTTTAATTCCCACTGAATTAAATAGATCGTCTCAGAGATCTGTCTACTTCAGAATACTTAAAAATCTAACCCTTAAACTCCTAAGTTATTTTGATTGTAGGACTGAAGCACCTAAGTCACTTAGAATTTGCAATGCTGTGTCTAAAATACTTTAATTCCATTTAATACTTGATATGGCTCTGAAACCATGTCCCAGAGTGTTCTTAATCTCCAAAGTGATTCCTCTGAGTGTTTTTGCTCTTCCTGGCTCACAGTTTTCATTAAAAGGATTTTATTTTAAAGGTCAAATGCTTGGTGTTTCTGGACAAGCATGAAAATCAAATTGTGTTAAATGGTAAACTAGAATGTTAACAATGCTTCTAGTTAATCCTATCTGTGTTTCCATTCATGTTGACTTATACAATGTCAGTAAGTCTTTATCTACATGAAAGATAAAGACATCCCTTTTACAATGCCAGAGAGCATGGGTGAAATCATAGGTTACATCAAGGGCAACATGGTCATTTACTTGAGGTAAATTTGAGTTTTACTAGTATGTTTAAGAATTTATTTTTTCTTAATGGCAAAGCTTTTTCTTTCCCTCTAAACCCATAAGCAGATTAATTTGTGAAGTATCAAGACCCAAATCACAGAATCACAGAATAGTTGAGGTTGGAAGGGACCTCTAGGGATCACCTAGTCCAACTTCCTGCTCCAGCAAGGACACCCAGAACACGGGACACAGGGTGGCATCCAGGCGGGTTTGGAAGGTCTCCAGGGAAGGAGACTCCACAGCCTCTCTGGGCAGCCTGTGCCAGGGCTCTGTCACCCTCACAAGAAAGAAGTTCTTCCTCACGTGGAGATGGAACTTCCTGTGTTTCAACTTGTACCCATTACCCCCTGTCCTTTCATTGGGCATCACAGAGAAGTTTGCTCCCATCCTCTCTACATTCTCCCCTCAGGTACTTGAACATGTTGATCAGATCTCCTCTCAGCCTTCTCCGGTCTAGGCTAAACAGGCCCAGCTCCCTTAGACTTTCCTCATACAATAGATGCTCCAGACCCTTAATCATCTTCGTGGTTCTCTGCTGGACCCTCTGTAGAAGCTCCACGTCCCTGGAGCCCAGAACTGCACCCAACACTCCAGGTGCGGCCTCACCAGAGCTGAGCAGAGGGGCAGGATCCCCTCCCTCGACCTGCTGGCAACGCTCCTCCTCATGCAGCCAGGATCCCATTGGCCTTCTTGGCCGCAAGGGCACACTGCTGCCTCATGGTTAACCTGTTGTCAACCAGGACTCCCAAATTCCCCAGAACTAATTGATTATCTAGTTCCTTTCCCACCAAGTTTCCTACAGTATATTCTTTGAACTATTAATTCTAGCAGAGATAATTATATTCTGCACATTGCTTTTTAAGATTCTCTCTGTTCTCAATAAAAGCTTTACAGTTCATGTAAGAGGAGAAAAGACTTTACATATAAAAGAAATAAAATGAAATACCAATCTGATTAACATTTTGGGACTTTGAAAGCCAGTTTAAATTAAAAACCTTCTTACCACTCTGGCTTTGCAAACCGTGTGTTAAAAGATGGGGATTATGAAGATCCATTGCACTGAAGGATTCAACATTCATCTCTGTGCTGGTTCATCTGAGCTGCAGCAGTGAGAGCCAAGTCCTCCGCCCTTTCCCAAATATACAAACAAAAAATATCCATCCTCACGCTCTGCCATTCTTTGATTTTGTCACTAGGCACTTCATTTTTTTAAACTTAACTAATTGCTTTTCTGACACATTTTCGTATTAGAAGGCCCAGTGGGACTGGTTGCATATTTGGATCATAAATAGTATTTGGAAGTACTCTAGCCACATTTTTGAGAATATTACAAAACAATGCAAAGAGCTTGTGGGTAAGAAACACATGGTAGGAAGCTTTTTTTTTTTACCAGTATTTATGTATTATGTAATTCCAGTTTTGCAATTTTCACGGTGCACACAGAGCTCACCTTGAGAAAACCTGTGTTTACCTTTTAGAAAATAGAGCTGTTATATGAATGAAAGTTACTGGCACAGGCCTCGCTTTAGTTTCTTATTTCATGGGTGTATCAGAGGTGTCTTTCTTGTCAGACAATCTAATAACCTTGGGGAAATTTCATGGAAGTCAGGAAGCTGAAAGTTCAAATATCATTGTTCTTTAAGCTGCTCCTTATATTTCAATGTATTTTATCATACTCTATATTAAATAAGAACTCACACCCTTAATTTTAGTAGCTGACAAGTTATCTCTGTCAACTTCCTTTTTACCTGATAAATGCACTGACTCAGATGTGGAACACAATATTCTCTGGCAGGACAGCAGCAGAAGCTACCACTTAAGTGTTACGGAATCTAGTGTCACATACACTAGTGTGTTGTCACCACCACAGAAGTGGGACTGGACTAAATGTTTGTACTGAGCTGTCTTGAGACTAAACAGCTCTAACCACTGGGCACCAGAGGCTACCTCCCTTCTGCCGAAGGGAAGCAGAACCATGATTATGGATTACAGGCCACCCAAAGAGGTTGTGGAGTCTCCTTTGGAGATCTTTAAAACCCGCCTGGATGTGACCCTGTGCAACATGCTCTAGGTGATCCTGCTGGGGCAGGATGATCTCTAGAGGTCCCTTCCAACCTCAACCATTCTGTGATTCTTGTATTTAAACAGGGCTGGGTGAATCCCTAAATTGGACTCATTTTTCTGGAGCTGAGGCCAAAGGAGCAAATCTAGTCTATTTTTCTCTCACACTTCCATGAAGCCTAAGCAGAAATCTGCAGGGAATTTTAGCTGGAGGGCTTGCTTTCTGCTGCTTTGGCTGGTGAAACAGGCTCTTTCCTTGCCATACACATGCCAAGATGTACAGACCATCCCAGATCAGAGGGCCCATGTGGTAACACTGGTTCCCCCAGATGTTGATGGGACATTGTGATCCATGTGGATAGGATGAGGGACAGCTACACTGTGCAAACGCCCAGCAGTCAGCATGGGGAGGGAGCCTCACACTTGAGTGCAGTTGTGTGATGCATTTTGAGATTTGCTGTCTAGTTTTCTTTGGCAAGGAGAAGGCGTTCCAGTTCTGATCAGCCAAGCTCTTGCAGTTCTCCAGCTGAACTTCTTCCTCTGTTCACACATGCCTCCAGCTTGTGGATTATAATAATAATAAATTTTAAAAAAAACACACTTCCTCGCCACGACCTTCTCTTACGCAACAGCAGTGGAGAGCGGTTCTGCTTAAAGTGACCCTCATTTTTGTGCAGGATAAAATTTTGGTGCCTGGCTGGAGGACAAAGCCATCACCATAACTGCAGCGTGGCCAAAACTAAAACTTCAAACAACTCCCAGACAGTCTCAAACTCTCAGGAAGTTCAGTTCGCAACTGGAACTCTGCAGTTTTTGCTCATTTTAGATTATCCCACCTGCACTCTTCTTTCTAAGGAAAAGGCCTCAGTGGTGGACCTTGCAGTTTGCTTGTGATGAAATGAGCTAAGTTGTGCTTTCCTACTGCTTCACCCTACACTGACAAACAGAAGTCCAGCTGCTTCCATGCCAGTGTCACACAGAAACTCTTTAGACATCCTGTACCTTCTGCAGATTTTTACTTCCCCCCTTCCCCTTTGCTACTGAAACTCTGTGGCAGCATGGTGACTTATTTCAACTGGAAAAGAAGCATTTCTGTTTTAGCTTTTTTCTCCTGTGAAGAAGCTAGCACTTCAGTCCAAATGTAATAATGATTAAAAATCCCTGTGTGCAAGTTTGCACTAACATTAACGACATGCTCTTCACAGGAAAATAATCCTGGATAACGTTGGATTTACAGTGAGATGACAAACCCTACTGTATGGTTCCAGAGCACACTGGAATTGCAGGCAGCTAATTAATATTAAAATAATAGCATTCCTGTTGGCTTTGGGAAGATATTTTGACCTGTTCTGGAGCTGAAAGTTAAAAGGAAAGTGAAGTCTCAAGGGTGAAATCTTGGCCAAATTGAGGTTAACAGTGAAATGTCTGTTGACTTTAATATGTCAGGATTCCAGACTTTATCTAACCTTCCTGTCTCATCCCAGTAGAGGATCATATGCCTTTTTTTCCACAGATAAATCCATATGTGTCCTACATAACCCCACAGACTTTTACCTCATGGAAGTGAAACCATCTTCACCTGAATACAGAGAATTGAATCCAGATGAGACAGGGATGCAGCAGAGAATCAGAGGATTCCTGGTCCTACAGGTCTCCTGTAGAGCTCTCTTGGCTGTACTATCCCAATGTCCTACATGATCAAGTCCTCAAATCAAGCATAGCATGAAGTTAATGCTGTTTTGCAGCATTATTGCATTAATGCAGCATCAATATCAGCAGTGGAAAATCTGTGCTCTGCAAAAGGGAACACCTGGAACATCTATTCCCGACCTTTGCATGGCTTCTAGTCAGGTTTTGTGTGATCTGGGCACACAGATTTCCAGGTGGGGGTCAGGTGCTGACAAAATTTTTCATCTGTTTTCAGTGCTAAAGAAATTATCATGCTATGGTGTCTGGCTAGAGGGATGAATGTTATTGCCAAGTTGCAGGCAGAACATGTAACTCTCTCTGTGATTTTGACCCAGTTCTCTCAGTGAAACATCTGCCAGACTTTCCTATGGGTTCATGAGCACTTGGTCCTCTGTTCTTAATGTTTTGCGATTATAAATTGATATTGTTAAACATGTGAAACAGGTAATGTTATTTACCCCAGAGAAGAGCAGTACAGACTGGATATTGTTATGAAAATGAGCTTGAACTAAGATCCTAAATCTGAATACTTCAAAGTTTAGGAACATCTCTATTTAACTTTTAGCCCTGGCCCTCTCTGATTCTGAGTATTTACAACATGTTTTAAAGGCCTGAGATGTTTTCCTTTTATTTAATGGTCGTGTTATTCTGACATGTTAGTTTATTCAAAGCATTTTTGGTTGCTCTAAATGCTTCTGAGTTATTACAAAACCATCCTTCTGACTGAGGTTTTACTTGGCAAGAAAACACAAGTCATATTATACATGGTCTATTTGGATTCTATTGCAAAATTAAACATATTGTATGAGGAAGATCGAGAAAGCAAAACCAAATATAAATGTTAAAAGTTCATACCAGATCTAGGGGAATGACTGACTTGAAACAACTGGCTTGTATCATCCGTGATTCGTTCCTCTGAGTTTTCTCTGCATTAGTCATGTCAAAAGCACTGTCACTTTGTATTTGTGATCTGTGAGATTCAGTCATGGTAAAGGCTGTATGCGCTCCTTACAAATAGGAAGTTACTGTAGTCGTCGTTACTTTGAGCATATGGATGTTGCGTGCAAATTTAGAAACAAAAGTAAAAATTTAGTCTGATAGTCTGATAGTCATCCTTCTGCTTGACTAGGAATCCTGGATGTCCCAGGACACCTGGGAGCTTAGTTAACTGATCACTGGAAAGATATCAATGTAAAAAAAAAATCAGTATCATTCTTTGAATCTATATCAAGTACCAAGCTTAATTAATTTGGATCTATTTATTTCTAATCTCATTATTCAGCATAAAATCTAAGAATATGTCCAGTGTTTTTTTATTTTTCCTTGAGTAACCAGATGTACTTTCAAACTGCTGCATACAAGCTGTCCATTTTCTCTTCCCGTATCTGTTATGTCTGTAGTTTTGTGTATGTCTGCATATGCACACATATAATCTGTTGGTTATCTATGAATTTATTAGTCTAGTGTTTCTCAACAGCAATAGGAACAACACATCAGCCAGAAGGAGAGAAACTACTGGGGATGAGTTAGCAGATGTGAAACCAAAGGCTGAAATCTTCCTGCTTTAGCTCATGATTTCATGACTTAGATAGGAATGCCACTGAATAACACTGCCTTCCAGGAAGAGCTGCAGTTTTGATAAGCTCAAGTAGGAGGGGATATTCTTGTCAGGTCCTGGAAGAAAGGGAAAAAAAATGTTGCTCCCAATGTCTGGCAGAGGCAGGAAACTCTTCCACCCTCCCCGCTTGACTCCTATTTACAGTGACTTTTGTGCAGGCTTGTCTCCATATGATTTAAGATGGCAGATTTTACCTAAATTAAAAAACATATATTTGTACCATTTTTTTACACTGTAGAATTAGATGAAAAAAGGACCATCAACCCTAATTTCTTCTAGCTACTGTTGAATCTGTGCTCAGTACAAGTACAAAACAACCTAATGCTGGTCCATTGCAACTCTATAATGATTATACCTACAAGAGTTAATAGAAATGATAATCCTTATTGCCAGTATTTGAGATCTCTAGGGAAACTTGTACTTTGATATTCTCAATCAGGGACTACAACACTCATGAAGCAAACTTGGGCAAGGAATTGATCCCCATCATTGTAACCAGGATCTTACACTAGCATTGGGGATAAAGGTGATTATATTAACACACACTTAAAGGAAGACTGTGACTGCTCCCCTCCAAAATCCCCAGAGGAATTTAATAAAACACGGGACCAGAATTGTCTATACATGCTTTAGCTGTTCTCATATTTCCTATAGAAAAGTGCTTATCTTTCTATACAAAGGATATCTATAAAGGGATTTATCTCTTGAACTATGTTATTTCAAGGAAACCCAGACACTTCTACCTTATCAAGTTTCATTGTGTTTTCTGCAAGATAATTTGAGCATCTGATACTTCATTGTATGGTTTAGTAAACTTCAGATCTTTTCTTATAATTCTTATATATTTCTTATATTCTCAGGCATAACTTGTAAAACAGGGATTTTATAATCTATTTAGGGAGTTCAGTCATCTTTACCTTATATAGACATACATATATGTGTGTGTGAGTATATATACAGAATATATACTCATTTGTCTTTTAATATATACATGTACTGAAAGCATCACCTAGCTTTGATCTGAGGTTTCTGCACATTTCTCCTACTTAAAATTATTGGAAAGGAATATTTGGATAGGATAATTGTGTTCAATTATCTTAACTCTTTGCCACATATTTTAGCAATCAGTTCCATCAACGCAGGAAAAAACATGTTCTGGGGTTGCACATATTTTGTCAGGACCATCTCCTCATTAAAATGTGAAAAACTATAGTTATGTCTGGAGGTACTTAGAGATTAATAGGTATATATGGAATTTCAAGACTGGAAAGAAAAAGCATTATAATTTGTACTAGTAGTTAAATGTTTTATAGTACTGTGGAAACTGAAATGCTTAGTTTACTGCTACAGATATTTCTGGAAATTTCATTTATTTGTGCCTTAAAAATATTAAGTGGTTCCAGCAGAGATGTATCAATATCATTCTCAATGTCTGTAGTAAAACTAAGGTAAATATTGTCAGGTATCCAGGATATGTATCATTAAACTGCTTGTTTCCAGATTATTACAATAAATGTTAAAAATTATAAATATACCCAAACTTTATAAGACACAAATAAATACTGCTGTCTACCTACATTTATAAATCATAATTTAAGGAGTTATTATGTATGCACTCATGTAAATCTATGCACATAAATTCTCTGTGTGTGAATACATAAACCTTCGTCTACATTTTAATTGCTGATAGACTGAAGTAGTTCAACAGATTTGAGGTCTTTACCTCCTGGGATTCTGTGGAGGAAAGGCTTTTACAGTATATGCAAGCTTTGCCCTTTGTTATATTAGGCTATTAAATAGACAAGAAGTTTTTCTTCAATATAAACTGGAGTCATGGTATTGAAACCAAATTTTGAACAAGACTAAAAAGCAAGATAAATTAGTATCTGCCATTATTAGGAAGAGGAAAGCAGGATGAAAGAACAAGGCTCTTGATTAAAAGATTATTTTTCTGTGCAGTGTAGATAATCCTATTTTAAACAATATTAACTAAATAGTATTAGCTAATAAATGGAATTTCATTTGCTTATGCATGTCCTGGCTACTCAGTTTTCTGAGCGTGTTTAGGGCTTTCCTGAGAGCCTCAAGCTGGTGTGACCGTGGTTACATTCTGCCTCCTGGTTTTCACAGTCACGGAGATCACTTCCTCTGGTCTTCATCTGTTTCTGGACACAGCAAGCTCTGTGTTTAGGCCTTACCAGGTTCAGGCCGTATCAAGTGCTGGTGAAACATCATGGCCTTTACAGCCAGGCACTAAACCATACGAATAAGATTAATGTTTCTGGAACCACTGAGACTTTGGGAAGATTGATTTTTTCCCCTGTCTCTTGAAAAACGATATCTGAAAACTAATTTTTACCTCACCATTAGATTATTTATGACAGAAGCACACACACATGCAGGTCGTGAATATGTAGTATAGAGATCATATGTTCTGCTGAGTGTTTTAAGACCTGTGGGGTGCAGGGAGTGGTTATTATATTGTGGATCTGCCTGGATTAAAAGTAAATACGTGTAGTTGCCTGGGACAGTGAGGAAGACATTTGATGGCCTAAGAATCAACTTGCATAACTATGTGTATTGAAGTTGCAGTACTTTCAGGATGGTTTTAGAGCATCTAAACTTCCAATTTATTATTCCTAACTCTGTAAATATCTCAGATGGCAGTCATCATTGTATGAAGATGTCTAGGGGGTTGAGACTTTGTGTCAGACAGAGGAAGGCAGAAAGAAGGACCTTGGAAGAACCTCCAAGAAGTTACAACCTGCACAGGAAAGACAGACAAATGAGAGCACAATAAATCACAACTTACTTCTCTATCAGAGAGGAATTAAGATAGACAATCTTAAAGCTGAATATGGAGCTTATAGCAGTGAGTAGAGACATTCAGCTTTTGTAATATTGGTACTAGGCATTAAAAAAAGAAGTTTGTACAAACACAAGAACATAATGTAGTAGGGTCTTAATCTTATCATTATTCTTGGAAAAGCCTTTTCATACATGGAATATCAACAATGTACTCAATTTCATACAGATGAGTCCACAGATTTAAAATTAAGCAGTGTTAAAAAAAAAAAAAAGAAATAGAACATTAAAACAATCTACAGCCTTCTATAACACAAATGAGAAGTTATATATAGATTCCAAACTGTGCTACAGCTTCCTAGGTTCACTGAAAGTTTAAATAAAAGCAAGCTATGAAATATAGTAACTAGAACTATTTATGCAGTTTAAGACTACATTTTTTAAGAACTTTATGTAATGTAGCAAGGAGACATTTCAGTGAAACAAATTCTGAGCATAAGCCAGAATATGTCCATCTTCAGGAATGAGCCATAAGGTGTCTAAACATTCTTCTGTACAGAAGTCAATCCAAAACTTGTCATTTGAAAAAGCATCCTTTGCCAAAGTATCTTTGCCAAAGAAAATTAATTAGTTTTGTAGTTTAAAGAAAACACATTTTAAAATCTCCTCAAATGTTCATCCATTTGAGCAAGATGGTAGATGTTGCCTTTCTAGGACTTATGCCTTCAGTGCTCCTTCTGTATATGTTGAGGATTAGTCATGTTTGTAGTCAACTGTATAATCATAGATGAATTTATTTAATAGAATTAAGTGGTTTGGAAAGTTAGAGCAAGATACAAAAATGTAGCTGACTTTTTGCAATAAAAAATGTATAATCTAACATTGAACTGAACAACTCTTTGAAATAGAAATATTCCTGATCAGTAGAAAATAAGAACATATTGTTCTGATTTACTTCTAATAAATAGCTTCCTCAAGGGATCATTCAATCACATTTGATATCATTCTCAATTATGTTCCTTATTGATTTTATTAAGCTTTAAGGTTAAAAAATAAGAGAGATAATATTCCAATAAAAATAAGAGAAATATTCTAATAAAAGTAACAGAAATTGGTCCTTAAAATGTTTTGTGCACTTTTTAACTAAAATTAATAAAATTTTGAAATGACAATTTTTTCATAATAAAAGCTTTCATTTATACTGATTTGGAAGTCTTAGTCTAAAAGACAGCAAGCTTTAGAATGTATAAAACTTTGAACACAAATTAGAAAAAAAGCTCAGGCTAAATTATCAAGCCAGTACAATCAATACTTGGCCTAAGTCAATACACTCTCTTTGATATGCCAGATGCTTTGTGAGGAAGTGAAACTCAACCTTCCCACTCCCATAAATTATCTATATATACACTATTATACTATGGGGTGAACTTAACTGGGGAGATCGTCTCATCATGTCTTGAAACAAAGAACTTTGTGTTCCCTATAACCCTCTTGACTAGTGTAACAAGGACTGTTTCTATTCATATCAAAATATGGTATTTAATCAAAATACTTTTGTTTCCAGTTTCCAAAATTTCAGAGGGATCCTATACAGTTTAAAATGTGCTTGCACTTCTGAATTCTATTATACCTATAATCTATTATTACCTATTATGTTTTAGGTACTTTACTACATAACATAACATGCTACTGAGATGACTAGGGATTACTGACACAAGCTAGTGTATCCTCGGATTGATCGATTTACAGGGACAGATTTACTGATTTACTGTTTCACTGAATTGCAGAAAAGTTTCCAAAGCAATGTAATAGTTGTAGGTCGAGTACAAGGAAGCACTGCCATTTCATGATTCCTGAGCTGATTCATGCAATGCTTCTTCAGATGGGTCTTTAGAGCACATCTCTGTTGACAAATACAGATTCATTCAGAAACTCCCACAGTAATTTTTTTATATTGATGTTGTGGTCAGTATAGGTCTGCCTCTCTTATATATCTTTTATATTTGATTATTTATTTTATTTAAAATGTGTTTTATAATTCATAAAATAGTCTTTTTTTAAATCGGGTTCCTTCTGAAAGTTTTATTTGGAATTGAGTTTTCCAAAACTCTTCTCACCCTAATGGAGATTTTATTATAGAGCTTTTGATTCCAAACGTTTATATCTGTGAGCATAGGTCTAATGAAAAGCAATTAAAAACTGAGCTGATTGAAAAAACAGAACTAGAAAGAACCACAAAATATCATTGAATCTGTCTATTATTTACCTAACATAAAATACCTCTTTTAAGACCCCTCAATGATGGAATTTTCACAGGTTTCACAGTTTTTGTACAAATTTGGCATTAGTGTTTTATTACTGTACTGTTAGAAAACTTTTCCCCTAATATCTGTGTTAAATTTCCCTCATGGCAACTTCATGGATGTGGGGAATGGATTATTCTCTTTCACTTCACAGTTTTATATCCTTGCAGACAATTAGTTTTCATTTAGCCTTCTTATTAAACTAAATATTCCAAATTATTTTAATTTTCTAGTGTTATGATCATTCTTTGTCTTTGTCACTGTCTCCAAAAAATGACTTATTTATTGAAATGCAATATACAGAACTGGAGACAATATTTCTGCAGACACTTTACTGATGCTTGGAACAGCAGAAAGCTTACTTCATGTGTTTTGGAATAATTTTCTTCATATTCTGTACTTTCTTTCTTCTGCTTGGTCACCTTTTTGTTTATCTGAAGAAATTCTGATTTTCCACTAGCTAGAAGTTTCCTCTACATTCATAACAAAATTATATTTAACTATCTTTAAAACAAAGTTCAACCACCATGAAGATGTGTGGTATACTGGAAGCCACTGGTATTAAAAAACTCAGTATCAGCCAGAGGTTGAATCAGTGTTGACCACCGTATGCTGAGAATGCAGCTGTGTTTGTTTCACTGGTCCCTTGTTAAAAGAAACAAGTAGTTGGTGATTGCATCCTTTATACATATGAGGATAGTGTCACAGTTTATTTATGTGAATTCTATAGAGCCTATAAATTAAACATAATTTTGCCTGATAGCAATTTAAATATAACTATCTAATTAATATTCTTTTAATATTAGACTAAGTCTAATATTAAATATTACAGTATTAAGTATTTAATATTAGAGTAATTCTATACCAAGGATTCAGTGAAGACTGAAAGTATCTTTGATGTGTTTGAAACATTTAGTTTGGAAAAAAAACAATGTTGTGAGTGTTGTAGTCCAAAAATGACTATATTCATTTCAGCACGAGGTGGTTTAGAAGGTCATACACACTCTGTAAGTCACTGTTTCCCTGTCACAACTAGCATTTGGAAAACCAACTTATGATTTAGGATTAAGATCTAAGAGATTGTACTTATGAGACACACTACTACAGAAATCTATGAGAAACCAGGAAAACAAGAGTGCATTACACAGAGCAATGAAGTGCTAAGTATCATGCAAATAATCCATTATCATTAAGGGGCAACTCAGAAATGAATGGGCTTATTTTGTTCCCTTAGGTCTTGAAATCTGGGCATTTTACATTATCCTCCTCTTCCCTCTCCTCCTCCCCCCCCAAAAAAAAAAGAAAGAAAAAAGGAGGAAAAAAAAAAAGAAAACAATAAAATAATCACCATTAACCCAAAACAGAGTTTTTATAATCGATGGGCCTCAATACAGCTTGTTTGACTATACTTAGAGCTGCTAGCTTGCTTTTCTGGTTCTTTCTACAATTGAAAACCAACCACAAATATTTATTCAAATTTCTTGAGTAGCTTTTCCTTGTAAAGACTTGATATGCTACATACAAAAGATCAACAGGCCTTTCTGTGCAACCAGTTTGTCTACCAAGTGATTAAATATTTTGCTTTGATTCAACAAAGATAGATCTGATGAATTTGCTGGAAGTATCAGGGTGCATCATCTGTTACCTTTTCTACATACAAATAAGAAATACATACAAATAATGAAAAACTCCTGCTTAACCCCTCTGCAAAAGTCAAAGAAATCCTATGTTATTCTATACTTTTCAACTTCTTCCACCTTATTCCCACTAAAATTGTTTGTTCATTTGTAATATTATATAGCTTTTAATGTTTAAGATTGTGCCTTTAAATCTGGCTCCCAAAGTACTTTTTCAGTGTGGTGAGGGAGGGTGGGCCTTCCCTCAGACAGAAAAAAATATGAGAAAAAAAAAAGAAAATGATTTTCTTTGGTTAGCATTGTGCAGTATTACTAGAACATCTTCAGGTATGCAAAGTGGAACAAGAAAAAGCAGCACTCACAAACACAGTCGGTGTACCGTCCTACTGGTACCCCCAATGCTGTGCAATGTATGTGTGTATGGTAGGAGGGAGAAAACAATCCACTGTTGCCTGAACTTGCATTCTTATGTTAAGGCACTGTCTGAGAGCCTCATGTCATCTGGATATCATAGAAGTCCTTACAATGTAATTACATGGGACCAACAGGGCTTGATCAAAGTAGAAGAAAACGCTCTTGTTTCATTTATAAGCCATCTGCCACAAACTATTATCATTTGCTTAGCCCCTAAGTTGCAGTTTCTATTTTAATAGTTCTATTAGTGTTTGGGTGGTTTCTGTGAAGATTATTCAATAAACATTGTCCAGAAATTGTCAGATAGTTTTAATGCATAATCCTCTGGAATGTTTATTAAACAATAACACTGAACCTTCTGACAGTTTTATTTCTGAGAATTTTATAATGTTATTAGGTATGCCATTGGTAATCCTGCATTACTGAAAACTCCTGTGAAATGTAATGGTTCTTACTGAAAGCAGATGCGGCTGGATTCATAACAGGGACATCAATGCACCGTGGAAAGAGTGTGTGGTGGGGTGAAGGCTGTAGAAAAGACTTTTCTTTCATTTTTGCAATGCAAAACAACTGAAGTAAAAAGTAATATATTAATTTGAAAATCCAAATGCACAAATTAAATTCACATGAAAATACAGTATTTCTTCAATTAATATTGTAATGCATTGAATTTAAGTCAGAGGATAAAGTGGTTGTTAAAAAGACTTAAAAACTTAATGTTCTTTAATTTACTTCTGTGAATAGGTTTCTGTGGGTCATTTATTTTCTGTGAAGCCACTGAAACCACCAGGCAATGACCTTGTATCACCTGTTAAATAAATACTATTCCTCTTATCTAATTATAAAGAAAGCCATGTCTAAGGTTCAGTAAACGCTATATAAAGACTCCAGGTGATGGGAGGCTTTGTATAAAGCTTGGTGCTTGCCCATAATGAACCTAGTAAATTTGGTTTCCTGCAATAAAAATAATAGGTGAAATCATGGCTTATTGAAGTCATGGGAATTCTTTCATTGATTTTAGCAAGGCCAGGATTGCAATCAGAAAATCTACACAGCAAACTATGACTGATGGAAGGAGGGTAACCAGTGTAATAAAGCCTTCATCCCTGCTCTAATTACTTGCTGGAGTCAGTAATTCCTGCTACTCCTGAGATGTGCTCACAAAAACTATTGTTGCAAAGCACCGAACACTAAATATATACAAAAGCATTTAATGAGAACAGTAAAATCAGTGCTGTTGTTGTAATGAGTCAGTCTCATATTCAACCACAGACTGTTTCAGGGGTGAGTAACTGAGGGCAATGACCCAAGACTGCATATCATGGGGAGCATGCTAGACTGTGATAAGTAAGAGTACAAGTTATCCAATACGCCTTAATCTCTGTCTGTGTTCCTGTGAGCCAAAACCTGCTGCTCCCCACAGAGGCAGTCAGATCTTTCATCCTTTATATGACATTCAGTAAGAAATATGAATGTCTTTCTGTCTTCTTTTTTTCATGTCTCTAGCCTGCTTCACTTCACTGATGTGTTAGAATAAACGTTTTCACTGTATGAGAAAATAATTTATTGAAATTTTGTATTTTGTTGTATGAAAATTTCAGCTCCTACAGTGTGGAAAAGAGTTTTAAAGATAATCTCAGTGACCGCCAAAAGTTCAAGATCCAAATAAAATTTCCTTAATTATTTTTGATATCACAATTTATCTTTTGATCTGTTGATCTTTTTTCACCTGAACTATCATTCTTAAAATTTTACAAATTATAATATTATAATGTGAGTTTCCTGTGGAGAGCTAAAAGCTATTTAGTATAGTTGCTCTTTTCAGACTATTCTCATTTCCAGGAGGAAATACCCACTACAGGAGCCACGACACCTCTGCAGGGCATAAATAGCACAGATGCACTACATGGCCCACATCACAGAGTAAGCCAGGCAATTTCAGAAAGCCATAGGTGAATGCAGGGTGAAAAATTAGAACTCCTCATATACGAGTAAAAAATTCTGGACCAGAATATGGAGAAGAGCAACAATGCTGTTTCTGGAGCTTATAGCGATTATTTACCACCAAGAAATAGTGTGGAAATAAATACAATGGTTAGAAGGCCAACAAGGAAGAAATGGTGGCTAAAAATACACCATTTCCTGTGAAGAAGCTAACAGGCAAAATCTAAAAACATGGTGCAGAAGTACAATGGACCTGAAAAATCTTTCTTGAACTAGTTTAATATCTACAACATTTATTTCACAGTAACAAATTTGAATTAAGCAGTAAATTTACACTGAAAATGGGAAATGGAGACATCCACTACAGACATAGTCTTGCTGTACACAAAGTTTTTCTCAGTTGTTAATCATTACTCTCATTTTAATAGTTTTCAGAATATTCAACATTAACCTTTCTTTTACCTCTTTCTTTACCACTCTGGAGGTATTCAGCCTAGAATGGTAACCTGGCAATTCAGACAAAAGTTTTTGTGGTCTGAAATTGTAGGATATTCACTTATTTTATTTTCAGCCAGGATGGATATTTAGTGTTTTTCCAGATTGGAGGTATATTTAAATAAATAAATAAATAAATAAATAAATAAATAAATAAATAAAAATAGAGGTGCATCTAAATGATCGAATTTGTAACAAATCTTTTCAGGGCTCAGCTATGTGGCTCATCCGTTGATCTATAGCAGCTGATCTGCACAGGAATGTTTACAGATAAGATGAAAGTGACTTCTCTTATTAATCACACATTGTATATTTAACTCCTGCTCCTTTTCTCAGTCTTTAAATCAACTCCATGTGGTTCTTACTGTACAGGAAATCTTACATTTCACAGTGAAACATGGCTGCTGCAGAAGCTAGCCCAACTTGATTAAAAATCAACTATTAGTAAAGCAGTAGTTGCTCAAGTCTGGAATCACCTACCCATAAAAAAGAAATACATGACCAACCACAAATTCAAACTGAGGACCAAATTGTCACTGGATGTAAATTGGTTTGGCTTCATCTGGTTTCAGATAAATGTATTGAAGCCCAAGGATTTCCTTTCATTTGTTCTTTGCAGAGTGTATCAAGCAAGATGCCAGAGTGGTGATCTTATGAAAAAGAAACAAGGTCATCAAGTTCTAGATTCATATTGGGTTCATTGCCCTTTGTGGCAGGGTCAAGATCGAGATAGATGAAATAGAATGACCCAGCCTATGTTAAATAAAACAGATGAAAACAAAAATGGATGGTGAAACCCAGTTTGTTTAGAAGGTCCTTATTCAGATTGTGTTCAACAGACTGTAAATGTAAGTCAAACAAGACAGTAAAAGCAAGGGAGGGAAGCTTTCTATATTGATCATATCTGATCATTAATTTTCTTCTGTTTTTCCCATTGCAATGTTGTCATTCCCTTATAATTTTTGAGTTTACTGAGTCTATGAAATACTATGAAAATCTGAAGTGAGAAAAACCCAGAGCTGAATGGCTGTGAGAGAGGACCCAGGATATGTGAGCTAGGAAATGGTAGGATGTCCTCCAGGAGGAACTCAGAGAGCATTTACATATAGCGCCTGAAATTTCCCTGTGGTGAACTATGTTCTTTCTTTTGCGGGGGAGGGGAGGAGCGGATTTTGGAGCTACCTTCATCTTTACCTTCAGATATTTACCAAATCTTTGACATAAATCAGGGTAGGCGGATTCATTCTACCTCATGCCATATGGCTGTAATACTTGAGAAATTATCAGGACTTGGTGACTGGATAGCCCTTCCCCTACAGTCACAAGGGCTGCTTGGACATGGAATGTCCCAGAAGAGTTGAAATTTCCTCTTTTTGAGGAAGATGATTCGGAATGATGTATGCCTATGAAATGATAATGCCTAAGTTTTACTCTAAAATGCCAGAGTCACAACTTCTTTTCTTCTACAGCTTGAGAACTACATTGTGGAGAACATGAAATCAGAGATGGCCCAGTTGCAGCAGAACGCTGTGCAGAACCACACGGCCACCATGCTTGAGATAGGAACCAGCCTCCTCAGCCAGACAGCAGAACAGACAAGAAAACTCACTGATGTTGAAACCCAAGTAAGTTCACAGAGTGATTGGTTAGAAGCAGAGAACTGATTGCAGAGAACCTTCCTCATTATAAAGAGAACCTTTCTTTTCTAACATAGGGCATTGTAATGCTGTGCTCCAAGGAACGGACACACTTCCTGTTTATTGGGAGCAGCAGCAGTGATGGCTCATCCTTGTTAGGTGTTTTTCTTTTGATTTCGTTTGGTCAGTGTATTTAGCTCTGTGTGTGTAAGGCGGGCTGAACTGGCTAGGAAAATAAACCAGCTTTTAATTTCAAATAAACAGTCGAGCTACCCACTGTGAATGATATAACTGTCAAGCTAAATACTTTCAGGCAAAAATAGCGCCTTTGATCTACATTATTTTTTACCTCCTTATTGTTATAAGAAGGTTTGTTTATTTTCTACAAAAATTTTCCAGCTACTTTAAAAGTAGTCGACTTCTGCAGCTTTTATGCTGCAGAAAGAGAACTTAGTAAAGTGCTATTTATTTGTTATTCCTGTAGAATTTAAAGAACCATCTCCATATGATTTCTAGCACAAAAATCATTGTCATGATTCAAAATATAAAGGTATCAATATCATAACACAAATTACAATTTTATACTGGACTTTTTTATTGCACTGAGATATGTACTCCTTTTTCCCTTTTGACTTATTCTTAGTTTATAAAATATGTATTTGTTTTCCTTATTACTGCTGACTTCCTCTTGATCTTTGTAGCAGTCCTCTACTTACCAGGTGAAATGAATTCACTGTCCATTTAAAACAAGCGAATTCCTGTGTTTCATTTATTTTTTCTGTTCTAATAGACTCTGCACTTCTTGAAAGATTGTAACATCTCTAACATCACTCAGGTTTACAATATCATTACCAAATTATTACATAATTGCTTTCCATTGTATTAAGGAACAATAGCAATTATGAAAGAATAGAGGTGTTCTCATTAAGTTTAGCTAGAAATTATAGACAAAAGCTGTTGCTACACTGTTTTACTCTGTACTGTTGATTTTCTACAGTTTGATTAATAGACCACCGTGTACTAATAAAAGTTGTGAGCTCAGATGTCTACTACTAAAATATGATGTATTGATTTATGAAAACATTAGAGTTTATCTTTTCCAGTATCAACAGAATTTTTAAATGTAGGCATAAGAGGTGAAGAGCAGATTATCGTATTCTTAGCAAGGAAAATTAGATATAGGAACTTTCCTTTATACCCCAACAGACCTACCTAGGCTAAAGTGCCATGTATTCATTCACTGTTCTCTGACACAAGTAGGTAAGAGGCAAAGCATGTATTTATTTCCTCTGTCTCACTTCTTCCCCTGAGGAATCAGGTAGAAGTAATGCTAGTGGCTGTGCAAGGGAATGGAGGGCTTCCCCCTTCTCTAGCTATTATTGAAAACTTTTAAAGAATGCTCAAGTGGGAGGTCTTCCTGCTGCAGTCCTTGCTCTGACTCATCCAGATCATGCCAGCAGCCATTCCAGCTCAGAGGCAGCATTTTCCACCTCCACTCCCACAGCAAAAGGCCCTGTAGTTCCTGGCTCATTTAACAATCAGAAAACAGTGGTGTGCGTGGTTTAGTAAAATGAATAGGGGCTGCTATTGGCAGTGATGGAGGAAGCCAGAGCATAGCAGAGAGGTGAAAGTCAGCGGGATGCAAGGAGCAAAAGGGCAGGCCAGGATCTCATGTCTGCAGTAATGAGTAGAAATAACAGTGAGGATGTTCCTACACACCTGAGAGAGGAGGAATCAAAAGAACAGAACATATGGGGCCTTCAGCTCCTTGAAATCTCAGACTCCTCTCAAGACCATATCTGTCCAAAACCTAACTGGTTCACTTTAGGTTCTCTTTTCCATCTGAAAGTCTATTGATGTTTTGCACTTTGTTTCATAGATATATTCTTTAGAAAATTATTGGTGCCCGTCTCTTTAACCCATGCAAACCATTCATCAATTCCTTCAGCAGTTTCTCCCAGATTTCTCTGAAATTCCAGTGATGACTCCTAGCCAATCTGAATATGCGCATCTCTAACAACAAAAAATTATTCATACTGATTAATTCCAACTTTTTAAATCGCTGTACCCTTTACAAAGGAGAAATCACTGAATGAGTGTTGAGAACTTCAGGAAAATATTTGCTTAAATTGAATAGTTTTTAATTTCTGAGGTACAATTAGACATGTAATAAGAAAATATTACCATATTATCCTATGATGACAGCCAAGGGGGCCTGACAGATTCTGTTAAAAAGATGTAATCAGTTGATTACATCTCAGCTTTTGTGTGCAGAAGTACCTATAAAACTATTTATACACACTCCTCAGGACCGCATGTAATAAAAGATGGTATAACAATTAAATAATCGTTAGGATTCTTAACTATACTATTATGTTCACTTTTGAACTACTTTTATTAGAATATATTGTCTTTCAGTTAGCCAGAAAGCTTGTTTCAGCCCATTGTGCATATTAATGCCCTGTGCTATTGATACAGAGCACCACTAAGGTCAAAAACAGCTCCATAAAGGAGCTGCAATGTAAAGGATCACAGCCTTCATCTTAAAAATCTGTGTAAGAGTGCAAGTAGCGCTAACATAAGCAGACAACAGTTTTTTGCCAACATGGCAAGAAAAATCTCAGGGGAAAGCTGTAGTAAGACCTCTATTTACAAAACAGCGGATGCAACATTTTGGCTTCAGAGCAAGTACTCTAGCACTCTCCTGATTTAAGCACGTTTTGTAGGAATGTTTGAGGCATGCCTCTTGATCTTCCCATTGCAATAAAACTTATTTAGTAATCACCCTTCCTTCTTCCAATGGCCTAATATTATTCTGAAGCAAATAGGTTGCCAGAATATCAGCTGGTAGATATCAATGTAGCTTGACAAAGTTCATTTGCTACAGCTGAGCAGCTAAGATTAGGAAATCAGGACTTTTTTAAAACTAATTAATTAATTTATTTTTTCATGAATCATCAAATCAGAGTGAAATGGTTTTGTTAATGCTTCTGTTGGTGTAACAGCACTATGTAAACATTGTCTTTTTTTTTTTTTTTTTTTTATTTAATTTATCATTAAGGTGCTAAATCAAACATCCAGACTTGAAATTCAGCTACTGGAAAACTCACTATCTACGTACAAGCTAGAAAAACAATTGCTACAGCAGACACACGAAATCCTCAAGATTCATGAGAAAAACAGGTAAGAATAGGTAGTGGTCTCTTAAACTCTTTTTCTATTCTTTCAAAGTGCTATCTGCATGCATTATTTTAATCTCTTAATGAACTGTAGGAAGCTCCAGTATAGTAACTGGAAAGTCTAGGTAATATCCGCTTTCCTGCTGAAAAGGCGTTAACTGACTGTGTGTGCAAGCTACAATGTGAAAAAAGTTGATTTTTCTTTTAATGCTTTCTCATATGCAATGTAACTTTGCATCTCTGCTTTATGGCAATGTAGTCTTATTTCCTCAGCTCCTGTTACTGAAAGGTATGAAGATAACTTGTATGAGCATTTTCAAGCAGACAAATATTGAAAATAAATTATGAGATTATTGACTAATTTAAAATGGATAAAAATAAGAAAATATTTTGAGGATTATCTTCCTACTGTTGATGGATATGAAGATCCAGTAGAAGGATACATTTCTTTTTCTGAATGTAATATAATATTTCATAAGATATTGCACACATGGAGCTATGCTTCCTTTAAAGAATATGAGAATAATATACATTTGGTTTTTGATGCTGAAGTTGAAAAATAAAAAACATATTGTTTAGCAGTAAATAGCTCATCAAGCTACAAAGTGAGGGGCAAGAAGTTTCAGTGTGCTCCTCTTCCCCACTATAGCACCCTGGCCACCCTAGGCCTTCCCTGGGCTCAGCATTCACGAAGCTCACACATGCATGGACTGGGATAGAATTTAGCTCCTAAATCGGGACTCACTGTAGCCAGTGCCCTGAGTGACGGGATGCCTCAGCCAGCCAAAGAAGCAGGGCCATAGCGATGCAAGTGTCTGAGCCTGTCTGCCACGTGGCTTTGAGAGCCCATCTGTGACAGGGGTGCTTCCGTGGTGCTCAGGACCTGAAAACATCTCCTGGACTTGGGATACCAGTACCTAAGAGATGGGCATAAAGTTGTCTTTCTTCTGATTGCCCTCCTAAAACCCTAAATATCATATTCCATGCCACCTAACGTTCCAGTTTAAGCAGGGAAGACCAAGAGCATCTTTCTCGCCCATAACCTCCTTTCACTTTGTCACTTTTCTCCTGGGAAGAGAACTTTTGAAATGCCTGGCTAGAACTAAGGTTTCCAGTATTTGCTGTGCTCAATATTAATATAGAACATGCAATATTAAAAGTGAGGTAGTTATTGAAGTGGTCTATTGAAGGCTCAGTCTATTGCTTAAACTGAGGTCAGATGGTTTACTGAGAAGTGTACCATGTTTCTGCTGCTGCACCAGAAATTGAGTCAGTAAAACTGGGTTTTATATAAAAGGAGTAGCAACACCATAGCATTCTAGGCAAGAAGCTATTGCAGATGAAAGGCAAAAAAAAAGAAAAAGAGAGAGATAATGATAAAGAACAGAAAATGTCACAGGGAGGTATATCTGTTATTTGTTATTAAATTGCAAAGTCAATCAGATAATTTACCTAATGGTAAATTAGGGCCTAATGGGCCACTGGTTATGAGAACTGACAGTTTATTCAATCCAACAACAGGAATTACATCAAATATTATTCTGGAGAAGTTAGATTGGGCTGAATACTCCTGATCTCCATAATTATCCCTTGACCAATTGGAAATATGAGTAGATTACTATGGATTGATTACTGTGGGATTAACGCTGATTTCTGTTACGTAGAAGTTCAGTAATTCATCTAAACTGCATGTGCAAGTTACCCTTGTAATGGCTGGACAGAGTAGATATGTCCAGGAGGCTGTTTATTTTTGCATGTTTTACATACCTATTTCAATTTGAGATTAACCCAAACATTTTTTTTTCTTTCAATGTAAGTAAATACTTGCATTTTTATCTGCTGCAATCTGGTTCCCAACAAAAATTTATTGACAGTGTTCAAGAGACTGAGTCATTTATGTGATGTCTTGTGTACTTAATAATCTTTATTTATTTATTTATCTTAGCAATGTGTCAGGGTGTAAAGCCTGATGTCAGTAAATAAATTTGACTTGAACTGACCTTTGGCTTGACTGACATTATGATGAAATGGTCTGTGACATGACAAAATGGTCTGGGTTGGTCTTTAGGGAGGAGAAAAAGAAAAAGGAGAGTATGTTAAAAAGCAACATTTTACACTTTTCTTTTTCTCAGTGAACAAACAGGAAAAAAAAAAAGCCTACAAGGAGAATGAAGCAAATACCTAATACACACTTTCCACATTCAGTTACTAACACTTTCCTTGAGAGTTAGAAAGCTAGAGAAAGGTTAATGTTATAAGTACACTAAAATATGAATCATCAGCT
>JAUBNY010000040.1:63003-75818 GCA_032275445.1 Crypturellus soui
TCCCTGCTGGAGCAGGGGGTTGGACTAGATGATCTCTAGAGGTCCCTTCCAACCTCAACCATTCTGAGATTCTGTGATTCTGTGATAAAATAAAATGAAATAAGTATAAAATATTTATTTATTTTGGGGAGGCCAGACATTTGAGGATTCTGTGAGTTCTGAGTAAGTTTGCACATGCAGCCTAAATTGGTCTCTACATTTGTATGCGGTTTTAATTTATGAATGTTGTATGAACTATTGAGTTTTGCTCATTTTAGTTCTCCTAGGCTTTTTTCTTATATCATTTAATAAGAATAGTCCTTCTTTTTAAATTTTTCCCATGTGGGAAAACATCGTAAATATCCCTTCACATAGTCACAGATTTTCCTCAATTTTTTTTTTCCCTTTGAAACATTGCGAACCCTTTCAGTATTGATTTATGGGATTTTGTGTAGTTCCAACTGTCCAGCAGTCTTTCGTCTTCTAGGAAATATATTACTTCCACAATCCCCGCCCTCAAAAATAATAAATAAATAAATAAATGATATATGCTGTACTTTCTTTGATAGCTATGCTGTAAGTCATGGAGAAATATAGATCTAGGCTTATCTCTGCTCATTTGAATTGTTTCACTGGGCAACTGGTGATTATATTAGATGTATAATTAAATACTGCATGATCTGGGCTGGTGCGAGTTCTGCATGTTGCTGGAATATATATGTATATTTTTATACATAGATATAGACATACATATATGTACATATACCTGTACATATATAATGGTTGTGTCTGAGTGTCAAGGCAGGAGAGCTGCTACTATAATCCCCACTGTTTAGCCAGCCTGTATTAGGTCATGTCACTACTCCTTCCTGGCAAATCCATCCAGGGTTTCTTCCAATGGAAATAGGGTAGTACAGCAGGGGGACATGAAGGTACATGCTCATCCTTGGAGTGGCTGAACTTAAAATGTGGTGTCTCAACCAATACTTCAGACACAGCTTTTCAAATTTTCCAACACATCCTTGTTGTGTTTGTATTATCTCATTAAGGCTCCAAATCTAAGAAAAATGGAAAAAAAAATAACAATTTGATAAAAATAAGTCTCTAGGGCCTCTGTTACTTGCAATATATTCCCTTATTGGAGAAGAAACAGCAAAAATGTTCAATTAGTCAGAGCTGCAAGTAAGCACGAATTGCCAATTTCTGAGTGGAGTGGGAACCCAGGCCTGAATCGTGCTGTGTGCCTTCATCTCACGTATATCAATTCATGCTCAGCGTGTTTTCCAAAGACCAACACTGGAAACGAGTTAACAGATATAAAGTAGTCATAAATCTTTCAGGAGTGGGAAATGATTACCCAAGCCAACTTAAATTGCCGAAGCCTCATATCAGCCTGATATTCTGATAAAAGTGGTACTTTTTCTGCGATTGTTTTGGGTCCATTTTCACTAGTGCCCACTCTCCACTTTGGAAAATCAAGTAAAACTTTTGGCATTTAAAACATTAACTAATGAAAACAAATGCTCTTATGTGGTTTTATCTCACTCTACGACATCATCTTCTTTCTTTACGTATGTGCTTATCAGTAACACTTGATTTTGGTCCTATGTAATGGTGCAATCTATACCTAGGATTCTAAGAACTTACTCCTGGCTACAAACTCGCTTGAGCCATTTTGGTTTTGTGATTCAGATTTACAAATTGGAAGAAATTTAGAAGAAACCCTAGTCAGAAGAAACCACTTGACTTCATCTTACTATTCTTTTCCTACTGATATTTACTGCATCTGCTTGTTCACATTTCGTAACTGTGATTCTCCATTGGGTTGTCTCCTTCTTATCAGAAACATTTAAAGATGTGCATCAAGTAACTTCTGCTGCAATAACAGCTAACATAAGTCTGAGGAGGGTTTCTACCATTCGTATTTCCTTGCATGGAGTGGTAACAAAACACTGTTAACATTTTGACCTCTGGAAGAGTATGTTGTAAAACTTGTATCTTGCCATCTGCAAACCTGAGTCACTTTTAGCAAGATCATTTCCAAAGGATAAATTTCTAAGACATAATTTCTGGCTTTTATTAGCTAGTCATTAACAATAATCAAATCCAAACAAACTATTAACTCATGTGGTAACTTGGCTATTGAGTCTTCTTGCTCAAATTCCAGTTTTTCAATTCTTGGATGAGTTCACCTTTCTCAGTCATTGTCTCAATTTTTGCCAAATTAGGTGACTGAGTATTAGATTCACTGTTCCCTGGCCTTTTAGTATGTCTAGTTTAATGAGTCCCATGAACTTCACAGAAGGTATTCCACCCTCAAGGCCAAGCATTTGCTATCAGTTTCCTAAGGGGACTTGCTCGGGAGCAGGTCTACTGGGGGCTTCCTCAGACCTCTAAAATTATTTACTTACTTTCTGTCATTGGAGAAAGACTCTCAAAAGTTATTTGAAGTTGCGTGCCTTGACTAGCCTACAACAATCCTTTCCCCATTATTTTTTTTAAATGTACGTCAGTATTTAATTGTACTGCATGCCTTATTTGCCACAGTGTTGCTATTTTCCCTTCACTTATAAAAGAAAGCTATCACCTTTTTAATCTTTCATAATGTCACTTGCACATATTAAATCCACAGCTGTATTTCTAAGCTTTATGGCAACCACCTCCTAACTTCGTGATTAGCAGCAGGTTCTTCTTTTGGTTCTTTGAGGCAAGAATGAAGCTCAGTGGTAAATTCCACAGCCCTTACTCTCGCAGTGCTGATAATGAGCCGAGAGTCCAACATCCAACACCAGCTTAGTGCTTAAAGCGAGTCTGCTGCCAGCTTATTTTAGATTCATCACCAGCATCTGTGTGTGCCTGTAAAGCATGTCTACAAAACCACTTCCATTTCACTTGGGATTTCTTCCATTTCTTTTCTTTTAACTAACTGCTATAAAGCTATTGGGTAGGATTGATGGCTTGCTCCACGGTGCCTATTTGGGATGATACCAGAGCTGTACAATTTAGATTTCTTTCCGCAGCCTAAATTCTGCAGCACCCTGAGAGCTGGGCCACAGAAAAGGTTACTAGAATTTTCCAAGAAAATCTTTCTAGATGTGTTTCTAGTGGGCATTTTCATTATGGTAATTGTAACACCCCGGCCTTTTCAGTGAATTATAACCAGGATAACAAGCCCTGTGATCCATGTCTTCTGCTTACCCAAGAAAGAGCTGGCTTTCTCTATGACTTGTTAGCCACAGATTTTCTTCTAGCCATGATTTTTTTTTAACTGTTTTTAATATTAATGCTACAGTTTATCTTTATAAGAAAGCTTTAGCCTGAGTAGAGGTCTCAGCCATTTTGTGAAGCACCTACTTGTTCATGGCAGTCGGGTTGCTAGTCGTCTCGTGTTCATCTTGCCAGTCCTTGCAAGTCCCACAGACTGCAAGCTGTGTCTTAGGGCTTTTTGGTCTGCCTGAACAAAGATTTATTTCTGACTTCCATCTCTCAATCCTTTCTGAAAGCTTCCAGATGTTACTGAAATTTAATTCTTATTTGCAAAAGTGTCCAGTATTTGTCTCCTAATTCCTTTGTGGTCTCCAGCTTTGTTAGCTCTTGTTTTGATTCCTTTTGTGAAAGTTTCATTTCCAATTTTCAGTTCCTTCATAGTTCTTTCTGTCCACCTTTCCTATCTCTATGCTGTCTCCTTATTTGTTCCATATTGCTTCAGTAGCAATACAAACACACACTTTTATTCTTCTTGAGAAAAGGTCCTCACCACAATTAACATTGTGCTTGACCTGAACAGAGAGGCAAAAACTTGAGCTGTTGTACTGTTCCCCTTTGGAGCTGTAATTGATGATGGATATTTCTCTAATGCAGTTTTGTCCGTTTACAAAGAATGCACACATTCTTTTTTTCCCCAAACACGAAGAATCAAGCAGCTACAGACAGAACTCCTATCCCTTCCAGTCACAATAGATTATGTTCACCACTTACTTTTTTCAAATGAGAGGCTGACTGCAAACAAGCACTACAAAAGGCATATTTCAAAATTGTTTGTGTATGCTTCATGATTCTTGCTCCACTATTTTGGTGGAAAACAACTTTAAATGTGTTTATTTTTAAAGCAAAAATTACATAAACCATATGGCTTGGCGGAGTAGACTGTTCTTGACTGAAAAAAATACACATATTTTAAACGCTCATTTTATGGAAATAATATTGTCCATAATTCTCAGTTATGTTATAGATAGATATTCTGAATTAATTTAGTGTCCACTTGTGAATAGTAATTAAACTACGTCAAACATTGATATGGCCATGGAATCTTCATACTTTTTCATTTGTAGTAGTCCAATATCACTGATCTGTTTGCTATATACTTATATTATTTGAAAGAAAACTCAAATGCTATCAGACTACAGTTCTGAACACTGCCCTGTGACTATTTTGCATTATGCTCATTTGTCAAAAGTTTGTTTCTTGGCTCTTTATTTCTGCTAAGGTTTTAAAAAATGTAATGTAGTTCACTGGATTATCAAGATGTCAAGTACTGAAATGGCCATTGAGACTAACTTTACCTAATTTAATTAATTCCTACTAGGGAGTTTAAGACAGATGCTCCTGATGTTTATAAGAACTAAGGACATTTATCAACTTTCCAGATAAGATTTGTAGTTTTGACAGGAACCTAAAATTAGGAAACTTTTATATTCATGTAGAAAATATAGGTACACATAAGAGCTAGATATCCCTAGCTACCAAGAGACTTGAGGTTATGGGACAATAAGAGTTTTCTTCATTCAATTTGATATGAGCTACATTCAAGGGGGATGGGGCAGAGGGGAAGTTGGGGTTTTTTGTCCTTTGCAAACAGTAACTCAAAGAAGAGTGAGCCAAACACAAGAACACTACCCTTAATGTGCATATGTTCAGATGCATAATCCTTAAAACTGATTGTTGATTGGTTTCATATGGATGAGGCATTTTTATCTCCACTCTTATTGCCCCTATCTTATCTGGCTGCAATCACTCTAAGGGCAGGCTTTTATAGCTGCTTCTGATAACTGGGATAAACAGTTAATGGGATCTTAGAATCATAACCTGTGTCTTCCTGCTTAGCAAGAGCTTCTGTGTTTCTCCCTTTTGCAGAGAAGGGAGCTGGTAGATGCAACATGAACAAGCACTCATGTTTGAATTAGTTCCTTCTTTCTCAACTCTGGTGTCTGTACTGACACACTGAACAGGGCTATGGACTAGATATGAGCACTTTCTTGTGATGCAAGTTTAACCACAACATTACTTCTTTATTGCAGTTTTGGTCTGACTCAGCTAGCATTCCCCAAATAATAGCTAAGCTGATAGGACATTAAACCATTCCAAGATGGCAGTTTGCATAAGACTAACTAGTTTTGGGACATGAGGAAGTTTAGATGTTAGCATATAGATTATTCTGTGCTATTTTTTTTCAAAGGGGCACAGCAGAAGCTGCTCAGAGCCCTCTTCCGAACAGCTTCTCCTTTCCTCTGTGGCTTAGTGGAATAGGTTGGATGGATGAGAGGATGCAGAGGAGCATTATGGGAAGGAAAGAATTGTTGGTATGAACATGGGGATGCATTTTGAAGATGGTTTGGGAATAGGCAAGGGATGTGTCGTGGAAGGAGAAGAGTCCTCAGAATGGTGCCCCATCTCTTTGCCTACCTACCTGTCTTTCTGAAGGTATAACCCATAGCACCTTCTGCTGAAGCAGCTTTCCATGCATTCACTGTGTGAAGTCGTGTAGTTATGTAAAGCGGTAGTGTGAAGGTAGTGTTTGTAAAGTGTACTGGAATGTCATCATAAGCCATCCTGCAAAGGAAGAATTTGAGGACAGGCTAGAAAACTATGAGAAGAGAAAAAAAAAAAACTAAGGAATTAATGTCCTTGGAAAAGAGAGAAGTTGTGTTGCTTCTATACTCTAAACAAACAAGACATCTTTTTTGAATCATTGTATTAAATAGATGTGCTTATGAGAGTGAGTTATGAGTACAATTGGATTTAAATGCTTCAACCATTAATATTTTGTAACATGTATGCACGTATGCACAAGTACATTTCTTATGACAGTATATTTCAAAGTCATGAGTTAAGAAGTTGGTTACATCTGAAAAAAAGTATTTATTTGAAGTGATTACAAGAAAAGACATGGAATTAATTTGTTTCTTTCAAACATTTACTAAGTAACTTGGATATAAGGAAATGATTTTTAGTGACTGGAATGTATTTAAGATACTCTGTGAGTAACGTCTTTCATGGAGATCCACCCCTTCTTGATAAAGAATCACATGCCATGTCACTGTACTAAAACCTCATTTTTGACTGAAGCTATTACTCACATGGCTGTCACTTTCATCAGCTTCACTTTTTCATAGAAAGAGACAGCATGTTCTTTACTTCTACTGAAGACCAAATCCAGCATGTTCACTGAAGACAAGCATGATACCAAAGTAGTAATAAACAATATTCAATTTTATAAAAACATGTTGATGATACTGTTCTGATTCTGACCAAGGCTTAATTTGTAATGCACGTCTATAGCATAATCTAGAGGAGTAAGGAAAAAGCAACGTTTGTTGCAGAAGGCAATTTTTTTCTTGTTTCAGAAGGTGAAGATTTGATCCCTCTACTTTGGGCACTAAAGTTGTTATTACTGTCCAAGGAATTATCTTTACTTTTTTGGAGATCGAATTAAACACAATCTTGTGTTGGAACACAGTTTTGGTTAAACTGTATTACACTGCTGTGGTACAGTCTTCCTTATGTCAATCCTAGTTATAACATAAGTTTCGAGAATTGTGTTGACACATAACTATTGTAAGGATCTGAAAAGTAGCTCTTTAGGGGGAGATTTTCAGGTGTTTGTTGTCCTCCCTTCTCTGTCTTTGTCTCTTTTCATTCAGTTATTTAGTGCTCGGTAGGACTCCGGGAAGAGAAAGAACAACCTGCAAGTCTGATTACTGGTATTTAGAAGGGTTATCTGTTTAGGATTCAAGCCCTTGCTCAAACTAAGATATAGATTATTTGAATTTTGGTCTCGTCTATAATACATGTTTTTATTCATGAGGACCTCTGATATTTTGAATGAACCTGTGTCGTTCATGACAAAAATGTAAGTCCTACCTCGATTTTTTTTGTCCTAAAATGAAACAGAATCACTTCTGATTTTTCTTGAGCTATTTAGAATTTTTAACTGTATACAATAATCATTTTTGTATTTCTAAAGAAAAAAATAGAAATACAAAAATTATTATCTCATAAAGTAAAAGTCCTAGTTTGCCTTTCTTAGAATAACAAAATGAGCCTCATCTTGTTTTTGTTTTGTTTCATTTTGTGTTGTTTTTTTTCCATCTGCCTTGGATGTGTTTCCTTAGGGTTTCTATGTTCCGGGACACTTTTGTACTAGAGTACAAGAACACAGTTAGGGAGAGAACAATACCTTCATAGGAAATTCTCTTTGTTTTTAACTAAATGATAAAGGGGTTATATTTAAATCCAGGTCTGATGAGGAAGAAGCATTGTCTCTTCCTGTTTTATATGGGTGACTGAGCTGTGAGTAGCTTTGTGCCTTGCTGGAGTGCTGCTTGTGTAAGGTTCATGTCTCAGACAGGGAATCTACTGCCATGGTTCTTTCTTACCAGTCTGATGCCACAGATGCTGTATATGTTTGGAAAAGGAATAATCATGTTCAACACATGTTCTGTACATCTACAAATATATTTGAATTAGAGAGAAGTACAGCAATATGAATTGCTGCTGGATATGAAGACTTCAAGACATACTTTTCAAATTAAGAGTAACAAGTACAGTCCTCTATTATACCTCTGGATTTAGGTTGACAGTAGTTTAAATTTCTTTTAATTTTTTGAAAGATACCTCTGACTTCCACAGAAACATATTTTTAAAACTTTCCACCAAGTATTTGCTGAAATTTCATAAAAGTAATTCTGAATATTTGGGGGAATTTTACCACATTCTTAAACTTAAAATTGCTTAGGCCACTTGTTCTTTGAAGAAAGTCAAACCACAACTTTATTGTAAATAAAAACACACTGATTAATCCAATGTGATGGAAATTAAGAAGTATACTGACCTTTGTTAGAAATTATCTTCTTGAACAAAGTCCATTCCATATTCTCAGCTAAGGGAAAAGGAGTTGATTATTCTTTATGGCTTGAGAAGACACTGCTGCTGTAAAACACTGAATTATTATCTGCTTTCTACAGTGAATTGTCAGACGGGAGATGAACCCATAGGATATATTGACTGTGTCTGGTTTCAATTTTGTTTTGTCTATAAAAAGTCAAAGCTTCCTATGAACATTATCAGACAAAATAAATAAAGGGAGATAATTGTTTAATGAACTTGGAGTAACATGATTCAAATAAAATACTCCAACAGATTTTGCCAAAGCTAATAAAACTCTTTTGCACCATACTTATTATTTTTGAGTAAGTATCAACTTTGTAAATTCTCCAGGTCATTTTTAAAATTAGTATTGAATTTATTTTCTTTCTGCTCATGACTGTGTTAGTGGTTTTGACTGTTAATCACTGTGCAATTGGAAATTAAGTGATTGAGAGCCTGCAATATTTTTACTTGTTTAAAGATTTTTAAAATGTGATACAATTGTCTGTGTTTCTAAATACTTTAATTTATTTAGAACAATAACAGAAAATTACTTTTTTTTTACCTAGTAACTGGGGAATATGTCAGAATTTACAGAATTTATTGAATAGATATAGGAATATGGAATTAGAAAACTCCTTTGTTCCATCCAAATATATAAATGGAAAATAAGTGTCATTATGACATTATTGTGTCATTATTTTCTCTGAAAATAAGTCATATGATCAGGTGCATAAAAAAATCAAATATTAAAACCTAGTAAAAAAAAATCACATAATTATTCCTTGATGAACCATATGCTTTAGTAGGTGGGCCATTCATAAAATGAAACGTGAAAAAATCTATGACAGGTCAGTACAAATTTTCACATAATCTGCCTGTGGCTGGTACTGAGTTCTTAAAAAGTTAGGATAAGGCAGGCATCTTTCCATTCTAAATTCTCCCAGCTTCCATGGAGCAATAATGAGGAAAAAGTCAGAGAGTTCAGAAGACTTTTGGAAATGTCTGACTGTATGTGACAACCACCCCCTTAGGACTTGAAAGTCTCAGTTTTGCTATTTTGCTAAAACTGCTGTTTGCTAAAACAGCATTTTGCTGTTTGCTAAAACATTATGTATCTTTCAAGCAAAATGATTTGGTGGGTGGGATAAATGTAGATGTGTAAGGAATTGATCCCTCTACTTGGAAGCAAACATAGGCAATAAAGTATAGAAAGCTAATGATAAAATAGTGTTTCTTTAGTAATTTCAAACCTGAATTTGGCTTGCTAATTACAACCCACTGGACTTCAGTGTGACTTAAAAGTAACTAGCTATAAATGTATGTAAATGTGAAATGCAGATTTTCCTTTTGTAGGAAAAGGAAAGTAAAAGGATACTTGAAGATGACTTGAATCACCTCATGTACTTCCATCAGTTTAAGTAGAAAATAACACAATAAAATCTAGAAGTATTTGCTATAGGAATATAAATGCTCAAAATTATGAGTATATCGAGCAATAATATGTGATGGAAAAGAAGAATATTTGAGGACAACTGTCGGTTTGGAATAGGTGACTCCTAATTTTTACTCCTGAGATTTTCCAGTGTGTTCTTCTCTGTTCCTAAATTCATTCCCAAGCCCAAATGCCTTGTGCATTGAAGAAAGCAAGCATGGTCTTAGGAGAGGCTGCAGTCTTCTGACCCCTCAGAGTTAGAGTGGTGTAGACATAACAGTGCTGTTAAATGGAATGCTTCTGTTTCTTTAAACAATTACTGAATAGCTTCATGAGCAGTACAATTAATGAGATTTGCTTGGCTGTGGATTTTTGTTCTGTGTCCCCGCACAGAAGTCCCATTCTCATTGCTCATAATCTCCTTAGATCCCTATTATTTTCCAAGATTCTCTGTGGCAATAGTTTCACTTCCCCTTTTGCGTCCCTCAGATCTGTCCCAGGCATGTAAGGGCCATCAGAGGCAACGTTTGCTGAGTGTCTGCACTTGGCTGCCTGGTTGGTGCGTGTCGATCGGCCGCTGCAGGGTTTCTGCTTCAGCCTCTCTCAGGGGCAGCTCCTTCCTGGCACCAATCCTCCTGAAACTTTTGTGACCTCAGTGTTTTGGAGACATCTATCCCATTGCCAAAAGTGTTTAAAAGGTATTGCATGAAAATAGCAGATAAGTGGGCCTAAAATTGAGCAAGCTCGTTTCCTTAACTCTTCTAGCTGAAAAAAAAAAATAATGATTTTGCGTTTGAAGATAAAATTCTGAAATGTACTTTGATGGCTCGAGATCTGGAAGGCCAATTAAAAGAGCCTGGCACAAAGTTAATTCACATTTTTCAGTCCTTTCTGATAAAAATATGTCATTCTCCCCTGCACATGAAAACTTACATATGTTGTCAAAGTAGTCGTGTTCTTGTAGTGGGGAGGTTCTATGTCAAATATGCTCCAAGGAAAGCTGTGTAGTTATTAAGCTAACCAAAGTATCTGGAACAACAACAGCAAACCAGACATATAAGTATTTCTTCAGGTCTGAAATAGAGGCAGTAAACTAAATAAGTAACTTTGGAAACAATTGAGTTCGGCCTGATGAAATTATACTTTGAGTGATGGTTCCCAACCGTGTACTTAACAGAAATGTACTGCTCCTGTCTGGTTTAGATCTAAGAAAGCACAGAGTGTCTGAAACCTTGTTTGTTTTTCCAGCAATATCAGCTGTTTAAGAAAATACACCAACTCCCTTTATGAACATTCCTTGCTTTGGAAGTTACTTTTTATATTCTGTTTACTTCTTTGGTTTTGTCTCATAACATCAAGGACTTTGATTAAAAATAAGATGCCACTGAAAAACATAAATATGAAAACAATTTGTTTTTTCAATCAGGCCAAGTCATACAACCTCAAAAGGTCATATAATATATAATAATGAAAAAGATGTTGTACTGAAAATGAAAACTGGTTTCAAGTTCATTCTTCAATAAAACAAAAATATGGCTCAGGGGAAATTCAGCAGTACAAACTAAATGTACTTATCCTTTATCTCATCATTTCTAAATGGCATTTCAGGAGCTCTTTCTAAAATGATTCCTTTTTTTTCAAAATTAATGTGATAGTTGTCCTCATAAGTTTTTTTTTTTATATTCCTTTCTATATTCCTTCTGTTCTTGCGTTACAACTTCATTTTCTCTGGTCAGGAGAGCAAAGCGGTTAGTGATAGATTTTCATCCTACCATGATAGCATGTGTGAAAATGGGGAAGAAAGTGTGAATGTGAAGAAGGAAAATGATTATCCTTTCAGAATAATTATATATGGTTTCTGGAGTTCACAGAGAATACATATGGGAACACATAATGTTAAAAAGCCACATGTACTCAATCCTGAAGAGGCTGTAATCTAAATAAGATAAAACAAATATAATTCAAGAGCCACAGTGCAAAGGGGACCAGCTTGGGAGAAGGAATTCCCTGAAAGTCTTTTAAAGAGAGAGACCTGGTGAGAATTGTAATAGATCTTCTGTGAGCAAGAAACTGTACAGATAGCAGAGAAGCGTGTTTTGGTTGGCACATAAACACTTATTCTCCAACAATAAATCAACCTCCAGCTTCTGGTTATAGGGATGAACACTGTGTTTTGGGTGGTCACACTGCCTTCCTCATGGCCACTCATGGTCATGACCACTGGTGACAGAGAATGTCAAGGGCAAACTACTGCCTTTCCCAGTGTGGCGCTTCCCAAACGCCTAGAGCAGGGGTGGCTGCTCTGCCCACCCGCATGTGAGAGCCAGAAAGAGTTCGCCCCTCTCCTCTCCACCCCTTTAAAAAAAAAGGGGGAAAAAAGGCAAATAAGGAACAGATAGAAAGCTGTTAAAACCTCCCACATAGGCAGGAACCACTGTTGGAAGGCTTGGGGAGGTTGACATAGGCAAGACCTAACACCAATATTAAGTACAGCCAGGATAAGCTGCAATGAAATAACATGCAAGAAGAGCAAAGCCAAATAGCATGCTTCTACATTTCTATTTCAGTCTTCTGTGAGACACTTAGACCACTGAACTGCACCTCAGGCAGACTAGACACCTAATCCTGGTGTATCACCTGATGCATTCTGAGCCAAAAGGTAGATTCACCTGCTTGAAAGACAAACCTGTGCACTGAGCAGAGCTGAGCATGTTGCCTCCAGCATCAGTGAGCACCTAACATCTCCTCAATGCACTAATGTTATAAGCACGATTAGAGCACTTGGAGTGAGAACAGTAGGCAATGCCTCCTTGAAATATTTTTTTAATATCCACTGCTAAACTTTTAAGTTTCTAAAACCTCCAAATTAAATTTTCTTTAGCAGTTGTAGGTGGAATAGCTAGACATTGCAGCACTGCAGCTGAGTGACAGTGTGACATCTCCAGGGATGCTGTCCCTGCTTGCCCAGCCCACTCATGGCCATGCAGGGCAGCACAATAGGGAACCAAGGAGAGGAAGGGCTGAAAGGCCTGAGATTCCATGCCTACTCATTACACTAGAGGAGACACTGAAATATACAGAGGACACTAATCGCTTGCTAAAGTCTTTATTAGATTCCAGTAGCAAGAAAGTCTTCATGCTTCCCAGAGAGGTAGTGGAGTCTCCTTCTCTGGAGATCGTCAAGACCTGCTTGGATGCAGTCCTGTGCCAGGTGCTCTAGGTGGCCCTGCGTGTGCAGGGGGGTTGGACTAGATGA
>JAUBNY010000040.1:98964-113396 GCA_032275445.1 Crypturellus soui
TGGCCTTTAGAACTTTCCTTCTGAGAGCTAGTGGGAATGCTGGAGATGTAATCCAGTCCCTGGCCTTTGACTACAATAAGAAGCATTTTTTATTTTAACTTCCTTTCCTTTGTCTCTTTCCAGAACAATCAAGATGAACTATACCCCGAATCACTCTCTTTTCTTCACTATATAGCAGTTATGTTCTAGTTACTCAGAGTTCAGTTTAAAGGTTTAGTCCTACCAATTTGAATCTGAGGATATAAAAAATGTATGTATCTGCATTTCAGTTTTCCAGATTTAGAGAGGGAAAAGGCAAAATGCACACTGGTGAAATTCTTGTGACAACAGGTCGTGTGAATTTGTTTAAAGGAGTACAGAAATGGTAAGGTGTTTGCTGCCACCTGGGAGCTAGCAGCCACAGAGCACAGGGCAGAGCTGGGCAAACTTGCTTCCTTGGGCCAGACCAGTGTTTACCCACAGGGCTTCAAGGAAATCTCAGACAGAACAGAAAAAAACTTCAGGCCCAGTTTTGATGGAGTGCCAGCTCTGTGGAATCATTTTTTTCCTGCCTCGCCTCATCGGTGATGCTGGTTCAGGGAGGAAGGCCCCCAGCAAGGGAGTTGTACCTAGCCCCAGTGGCTCGTGTGCGCACTGCTGCAGGCTGATGAGGCGACCAGCTTTACAACTAAGCTCTGCTTTGCCCTTGCAAAGTCACCAGAGACCTGTCAGACAATTGGTGTTGAGAGAAAGTCAAATGTAACCGGCAAGACCTAAATCTGTGCTGAGTAGAATGTTCGTAAAATATCAGGGAAGGAGTATAAACCTGTAAATAATCCTAATGCCCTACCCCTTTGGGGAAAATATTGCAAAGCAAGTATTGTTCGTTTCTTTATTGTTTTCTTACAGTATCTGATCTTTTTTTTATTGGACTAAGTGTATTTATAGTGTTGATTATTAATAAAATGATGTGGCCAACTTCGTCTTTCCTGGTTTAAGCAAACAGTACTAACTTTTTATACTGACTTTATGAGACTTCTGTGAGCTTTGGTGTTGCTGGTATGCTGAGGATGTATGGCAGTGTAAAATCAGATTGTAGATATCATGTGACAAAGTAATTTTTCTATCAACACAACCTCAGGGAAGTTTATTTTGTTCTGCAAAAAAATTAGACACAGCTTCCAAAACAAGGCAAAAGTCCAATGAATGAAGATGGGATTAATTCCAACCTTTCCTTTGTATGGAACAAAGAAATGAGTATGAGCAAAATTAATTCTTAGAATAAACTTGTGCAAAACATAAGCATCCTTTGGTAGTGTAACATGGTGATTATGGGCTAATTAGCATTGTAATTGGACAATAGCATAAGATGTTGACATTTATGATTTCTGTTCCTAGGTTGTTCCTTGTTAAACATTTAAGAATTTTCATGAGCTTTTATTACATGGCTTACATTTTGCCTTAGCATTTCTATGCTATTCAAAGATTTTTGACTGTTCACAGGTTTTATATTTAATCCAAGGATTTTTATGTGTGTGTGTGTGTGTGTGTGTGTGTGTGTGTCTGTGAATCTATTTATCTACATATAAAATTTTCTATAAGGGTCTAATTAAAATATATTTGAGCACCAGGCTCAGATCAGATGACATGCAAACGTTAAAACTAAATGAAAGAATGTGGTGTAACTACTTTGGAAAAATAGCCGTGACAGTTCTCTTTCTTTGAATTCTCTGTTTTAACAGCTTCATGCTTATCAGTATGTGTTACTTTTTAAAGAGAGAGAAATTAGTTGAAAATTAGGTGAAGTTTAAATCACTCTGCAAGTGTAATTCTCATGCTCTCCAGAAGTGCAAGTCCTTTTTTCTATTCCTTCTCATCTTGATAAGTTTTAGTAATTCAACATCCTGCCAAACCTCACTGGGATTATTATCCAACTAGGTTCTGTGACAGCTTTAATCAGATTGATTTCATTTGGGTTCCATCTGTCCAAAGATGTGTGCAGGACTACAGAATCAGCAGCCATGAACTTGTTACACAAAGCTGCCCTATGTTGCCTGTATCTCCCTTCTCCTCCTCTCAAAGAAAGCTTCTCATCTAAAGTTCTGTGGAAGAAGTGGTGGTCTTCTCATCTCAGAAGAAACTTTTCATCCTAACCACAAATGTGTAAATTAATCTGAGTTAGGGACTTCCCCACTCTTGCTGTGGAGAGTCTGACCAGTCTGCAACTAGGTATCTAAGGAAGCAAATGAAAGAATGATATTCCAGTGAAGTCATTTGTTTTTTCTATTCATCCCAAGTCACTGGATGAAATACAACAGCTAAGAGGCAGGATCCACAAGTAATGACTCAGAACTGCTCCCCGTGTTCACTGTGTTTGTGGGAAAAGCCTGTGAGCACTTTTTCTAGGAGAGTACTCCCAGATGTTAATTCCACTAAGAAACATCTCTCCTGTCTTGCACACTTAAGTTCTACTTCTGCTCTTATAAATTTTGCCTTAGATACTTAAGAGACATTTTATCCCTTCTCAAATAACCATAGAAAAAACAGAACTCATCTTTCTTACCTTCTCTTCAGTGGAGTGGGCTTATCCCACTTGATACCGTGTTCTTGGTTGCTTGCCTGATGACTTTTGTACCTGCAGACCTTTAATGAGACAAGTGATGGATGCTCCTTCCCCCCTTTTCTTGCCCCAGCAGTTGAGGCTTCCTCTTGGGCCATGATCATTGTGGTTTCAGCTCCCTCAAGTAGAGACTGAGATCCTGTCTCATCCTTCTTGAATATGAGCTATTATGGCAGTAGATACCTTCCCCTTCCTGCAGTGTTTTAAGAAAAAAAAATAGGAGTGACCATACTCAGACACGTGAATTAGGTAGCTAAGACCAGGATTAGTTTTTGGGTGTTATGTCATTCTCCCAGTGATGACTGTCTCTCAGACAGAAAGCAAAAAAAGCTTGTGTTCAATGTTGTCTTCAGCTCTTCCCTATGAATGTGCTGAATGAATTCAGGTGAGATGGGCTCAGCTCCTCCATTGCTCCCTGGTGGAACAGGACTACCTCTGTCAGCATCCTTGCAGCTTGCGTGCTTAGTCTGGGGCATTGCCACATTGAGCATCACATAGACTGCATTACGTGTTGGATCTGGGCTCAGGCTCCTAGCTCATGGCTGTGGTTCCAGCTATTTGACAGTGATCCTTAGGCAAAGGGATATTTAGTGTTGCAAATTGGGAAGACTTTTATGGCTTGGACTTGAAGTTATTCTCCATTCATTATTCAGGGACAGCTTTGGCAGAGGAAGGAACTGAACTGGGTTACTGGCTTGAGCTCTTGGTGATGAAATTAAAAATTCTGAAACTGTTTGAAATAGTCTTTAGGGGCCAGGGATTAATAACACAGCTGCCATTAACTGGGAGTTTCTCTGCCACAATAAAGGGACCAGCTACTCAAATTCTCAATTATTCTATCAGTGTTTTCCAGATCTTCAGACACCTCTCCTTATTCTCTTTTCTGCCTCTGACTCCATCCACTTAGTCACATTTTCCAGAGTAAACTCCTCATACACAATTTTGTTCTGAGGCAGGGACCATGTCTTCATGTAGATATGTTGAAACATCCTGAATGTCCTCATCCTACACCTGAAACAACAAGAAGATTGAGCCAAAACACAAGACATATCTGAGGTTTCTGTGTGTACACCACAGAAGGCAAATCTTGTGTGGAAAGAGACCTGGATCTTTTATTGTTCCTTTTGGTGACATTGATTGTTTTTTTCTTGCTGTTTCAGGCTTTACTTAAAAGGTCACAGTGGAACTGCTGGAAAACAGAGTAGCTTGATCTTACATGGTGCCGAGTTCAGTACTAAAGATGCTGACAATGACAACTGTATGTGTAAATGTGCACTCATGCTAACTGGAGGTGAGTACAACTCTGGAAATATGTGGAACATTGGCAGGGATCTCTTGGTTTTCCTAGAGCAACCATGGGTAAAGTCTTGCTCATGATATACAAGTAGCATATGAAAGTTTCTATTACTATTAATACTTCTGGTCTCTCTCTCTCTCTCTCTCTCTTTTCTTTTTATTTTTTTAAAGTGTATACTGTGGTAGTGCCAGTACTGTAGGAGTCCTATCAGCAGGGAAGGGTTTGTTCATAGATGAAGTCTGTATACTTATTCACTGAAGTTGTTGCTATTCAATTCCAAACAAACTGACAATGTTAAGAGGGAAAGAATAAGTCAGTGTTATTGTTGAAGAAAGACAGGCAAAGAAGAGAGAAGAAACTAAGAGATTAAAGAGGGGGAAATTACCTGGTTAGAAGTGAGAGAGAAATCAGATGGAAAAAAAGAAATGAGAGGCAGGGAAATAAACAGTAGGAGATAAAGATTAAAAGTAATACCAACATTGTGAGGCCTGTTAGAACTTGATTTTGTACTGTGTTATCTGTTTCACCTAGGAGGCTTATGCTGCTATTGAAATAATTACAGTGATTCAGCTATCTGTCTTCTGCAAGTATAAATGTAATAAAATTAGCTAATGTAATGACTAACTCTCTCACCTATAAAGACTTGAATTGCAACATCCCTCTGTTCAAATTGTGACACTTAGCTACTCCGGAGCATTTAAAGAAATATTTTTTCTGAGATTACATGAATTGCAGAAGAAACGATAGAGAAGTCAGCAGAAATGGAGAACAGAGAAGTATTTTATACTGAGATAGTTTAAAGCACAAAATCAAACTGTCTGACAGCAAGTGAAGTGTATGTGACTGATACTTGTTGCCCCAGTGTGGAGGAGGAATATCCAAGAACATCTTCCCATACAAACACCTAAACATCTCTCTCTTCTCTTGGAAATGGTGCTTACACTGAGTTTCTAACTCTGAAACTTCATTTCCTTCACACCTTCACACACCATATTAAACCAAAATAACTTTGCACTATAACTTACTGGTTCACAGACTCAATGAGCATGAAAGGCCCTTTCCTTCTCATCTGATCTTCTCAGAATCTCCCTCAGTGATTCTAACTTTCCTGGAAAAAGTCCTATAGCATATAAATTATTCAGGATTTTGGATCAGACTGTTAAACTGATATTACTTGTGGTTACTGGCATTCTGGATGGATCCAACTCAGGCCACATTTGGGCGTATACGAGTTTCTGAGACTATCCTCTGCTGACAGAAGATGGGTTCCCATCACAGGGAATTTACATCAATTCCCAACGTATATTCTCATTCTCCTTTTGCTGACTGAAAATTATTTAACTGGGAAGAGTGTTCAAGGAGCCGATTTCTCAACTGTCCTTACTTCTCTTAGTGATATCTTATTAAAAGTCAACATGAAAAGCTTCTTCCAGCAGACAAGTGATCAAAAAATACCTTTTCATTTCTGTAACAAAAATAGCAAGCCAGGTAGTTCTGGATCAGATGATAATGAATCAGAAGTAGTAGTTGATTTCAAGTAAAATTTGGGACTTTTCCTATTACAGATTACGCTAAATTAGTATATGTTACTTCCCAGTCAGGTCAGAGTCTAGCAAGGGAAACTGCTCGTTGCAAATTGCCTCTGTGCTGGCATGCAGAGCTGTTCATGAGCTGCTCTCAGGCAGCTAATTCTGGGTTTTGTTTATTTGCCTCTCCTGACTTGCCTGGCAGGTCAATTGCCCTGCTAAGGTCATCCTGCTGTTGAACAACCATCCCACAAGGTTCACATATATTTTGCTTCAGCAGCCCTGTTAAATCAACAGGAAAATCACATTTTGGAATATACTGGTAACAAATGAAGGGAATAAGGAGGAAAGGGGTGAATTATCAAAGGGTGAGCAAATCATGAATAGAACAAATCACACCAGTGTAAAAGGAGATACAGTTAGTCTTTGGGGATAGGCGACTGAAGCAGCTGCACAACACTGAGTAATTTATTGTTCTTCAAAAAGAGAAAGACCTTAATCATGCAAAATCTTTAAAAAATGCAGCTAGTTCTCCCTGCTAGAGTTCCCCCTAAATGCTCCATTATATTTTTCTCGTTTAAACAGACTTTCTGGTTCCTTGGGAAGTATCAGAAATTTAATTAAATGCCAGAACATTTATTCAGTAAGCAGATTTCAGTTTTGTGTCACAGAAGAAGACTGATTGAGAAAAGTGGCAGTGATAACAGGTTCTGGAAAACCCCTCTTCTTCTCCAAAAGATATGTACATAACTGTATCAGACTCTCTGTTAGTTTTGGCAGCGTCACAGACAGCACTTTAATGAAGAATGATACGAAATCTACATGCAGGTTTCTAGCTATCTTGACATTTTGGGTGATCCTGTTATCTCTATGAGGTGAACTGAATATATTTATGTCAGGAGTAAAGACTGAGATAAGCTGAAGCGTAAGCCTGTGATATGGTTATAGTCAAGGCTGAAAATAAAAATGTAAGGAAAACACATATTTCTCTCTTTGATCTTATTAGCTGTCATTTTTACTTTTTGGTCTGTATCAAAACTATTATTCTTTCACCTCTCCTTTCTCTTCTCCCTCTTCCCCAGAATAAAATATATATATAGATATTATATTATATATACTAGATTATATTTTATTCTGTGTGAGAATATTTATAGTAGCATCAATAGAACAGTTTTCTGATGATACTTGTTCTTTTAAGAACCATGCTCTGTTACTTGCCTCAATCTTAAGAGTGGTTTCAGGTAATGGTTTTCAAAAGCACATGTATGAGCCCTTGTTATCTTTACATAATAGCTGAATGCTGTAACAGCCTGTTGTGCCTTGGAAAATTTCAGTCGTTGATCTTTCAGTTTATTTTGAAGGACGACAAAACATATTTATTATTCAAATCGTTTCTTCATTTAAACTTAACAATTGTCAAAATAGTATCATTTTTTATATTGTGAAAATAGCTGTAAGAGACTGGTGCAATATCTCAGGTCAGTCAACCAAACATACGTTATAACCCCATATTCATTTGAAATATATTCTAGAAGAAACGTATGCTGCAGTGAGCTACATACACAGGGTTTTTTTGAAACACAGTACAGAAAATTCAAGAAATTGTCATCCAAAAGAGGCATTGATTAGGAGATATTCAAAGCACTTCAGACAGATTTCCAACAGAAGAGCATTTCGAGTCTCTGGAGCTCTTGGGCTCCAGTTAGAGTTGGACCAAGTTAGAGCAGATGGCCAATCATCACTGTGATATGTGATAAAGCCATGCTTATAAGGCTGAAATGTGGATAATAGTAATAAAATATCAAAAGAAAATTAAGCCAGGTATGATTTAACCATCAGTCTATTAATACATTTAGAAGAGTCAGAGCATGGTCACCAGTGTGCAAGTTGCATGTTATTTTTACCACTTAATTTATTATTTTCATGAAAAGGACTGTCTTACCTGGTTGATATGGAAAGTTAATGCCTTCTAATTTTATATCCTGACAGTTAAATTCTGATTTAATCTTCAGAATATAAAAGGCTAAGGGATAGAATGGTCAATCCAATATTTGAATGAGTCATAGATAATAGGCCTGCAAAAGATCTTCACAGGTAATTTAGTCCCTCTCTGATAGAGGCTCTTCTCTACCTTCTTGTCTTACTCTCTATTCGTGTCTTACTGTTCATTTTTAGGGTTTCTAATGACAGAGCTTTGGTTTCAAAATACAGTCTATTGCAGAGGATAACTACATTTCCTATAAGAAAGTTTTCCTTGATATCTAAACTAAATTTCCCAAGTTTGTTCCGTCTCCTCCTGTCTTTAGTTTTTGGAAAAAATGGATTGCTGGTGAATCCAAATTCCTTTGAAAATTTTCTCTTTTCAACTGCTTTTTGTGGATTTGAGACTATTGGCATGACCACTTCTGTCCTTTGTTTTCTGAACTGAACAGCCCTAAATCCTGCCTCTTACTTTTGCTCTTCTGGACTCTCTCAAGGTGCTCCCTGTATTTCTTGATGTGTCATCTAAAACTAGACCCAGTCTTCTAGCTGAGAAGTTATCAGTGCAGACCCAGGTTGATCCTGAGCATTACCATCTAACTTCTTTAAAGTATATAATGTCAGAAGTGTTCATATCTTCTGGAAAAGAAATAGCTACAAATGACGAAAAGACTATTTCAGTATATATTTTTAGAACTTGTTCTTATTTAACCGCTTTGCTGCCAAACATTAAATTTAGGAACAAGCCCAGAGGGCTAGAAATAGATACTGGCTTTGTGTAGGATCTGTTTATTCCGTAAAGCTGTATGTATCCACTGCTTAAAGATAGTTTGGACCTTAGTGAGCAAATCATATTGATCTTTTTATACCTTGAGACAATCAGAGAACTCAGGATACAGAAGAGAGACAGATGCGTAAAGAAAGGGTCTGTCACCAACTGGACATAGTTTAGATAGCTATTCCCTTGGTTTACCAAAGGCAAATAAGAGCCTCTCCAGGTGCACAGTGATGAGCACCAGGTTACTAACAATACAAATTGCTCATAGTTTGAAATGAGGCTGAACATTTAAATACTTGACTGTATACATGTACTAGAATTGAATTTATTTAACATACAGAAAATGGAAGGTTGTTTGCTTTGGCATACAAAAGCCTTTTCTGTGTTGTTGTTTTTGACAATGAAGTGTCTATCATATAAAAATTATATATTTCTGACTCTATAAAACCAGAAGCTTTAAAGGATATTTTCTTATAATATCATTACTTTTTTGTTGTGGCTTTTTTTTTTTTTTGCAAGGCTGTAGAAATTATCTCATTACACATTCATATTCAGTGAAAGACATAGAAAAGGCTGTTCTGTGGGGGTGAACTGTCTGATCATAGATGGGTGAAGCTAATTGAAGTATTCAAAATGCGTTTACTTAATGAAAAGAGCTGACATCAAATTAATAGCTTTTCAAGGGTAATAGCAACGGTAACTAAAGAGTAAAACATATAGGAGTCCACAAAGCTTGAGTGTGTTTTCATGGCTTCAGAAGACCAGCTGTCTGCAGTGAGGATTCGTGTTTATTTGTATAACTGAAACTTTCAAACAACTTAGCAATGCATTATCTAAATTATTTTTTGTTTGGACAGTATGTTTTATGACCAAAGGATTTTTATTGCAAACAGAAATGGTAGCACTGCTTGCAATATACAAACAAATTATTAGAGGTGGGCTAACCTCAAAAGATCCCAGGGTTCTCCTCAGTTCAAATGAGCAACTAACTTGATCACAGAACTTAAAGACCTGCATTTATGAGCAAAACTCTTAGCCTTCCCATGAAAGTCTCCTCCTTATTGCCTCACTCACCCCCTTTGAAACTTGCTTCTGATATTATTTCTCTTACTGTCTATTTTTCATGATTCAAAGATCCTATTGAAATCATTGCCAAATTTGTGACTCAGGCTGAAAGAGGCTGTTTTTTTATAGGGAAAAGAAAATGATGCTTATGTAGGAAAGCCATTACCTTACAGTAAAAAAGAAAAAATAAAAACAAACAAACAAAAAAGGGGAAAAAGAAAGACACAAAAAAAAAAAAAGCAAGATTCTTCCAGAGGAGAAAATCCCATGAACTTCAGGGAATAAACCAACCTTTAGGTATTGGGAGCCCTTCTTCTGGTCAGACTGTCCTCCAGCTCTGGTGTTTCTGGTACTGGCCTCTACTGCAGGTATTCTCTGCTGCGAGAGACCTTGATCCTATATTTCCCATCTCCTCATACCTACCCAGAAAGCCACCGTTCCTCAAACACACAGGGAGTCTTAAAATACTGTTTATGGAGAAACACTTCCTTTGCATCCATTTAGAGATATTTTCTTTGGTATTGAGAACGCATCAGGCAGTCATGTGACAATCTGAGGAGGAATGAACATCTTTTAAGGATTGCAGAGAAAATGGAGAAAAAAAATCACATTAAAAAAATAAGAAAGAGAGAAAGCAAACCTAGCATTATGATGTAATAATAGAAAACATCTTTAAAAATATCTATTCTTCCTAACAAGATATATATATATATTAAAAAATACTCAATAAAATATGTTTTAAAAGAAGGAATCTTTGATGAGAATTTGAGTAGTTCCTCACAAAAGATTCAAAAAAAATTGTTGCAATTTTTTTTTACTTATTTCACTTTTAACATAGATTTTATAGGACACTGCTGAAAACACTCTCCCCCAAAAGCCCCATTGCACATCTATTGCTGTTCCTTTAAGATGAAATGGTAACTAGTGCAGCTTGCCATGTCTTCATCTCGACGCTGTAAACAGAACCCAGCTGCATCTCTGTTCCAGCTTTGAAAAATGAGGATTAGATTTTCTCTGTTTAACTTTGTCTTAAGTTTCTACAAGATTATACTCTGGTTACAGTAAAACATCAGCTGTACAGCTTTCTCTTTCTTTGGTTATTACCCCCTTAGGTATAACGTTGTAATCAAAGAGAGGTCAGTTGTATCAAAATAGGATTTTGCCAGAATTTGTCTGGCATAAATCCTTCCCTCAAGATTTCATTATGAAGTGTTACTTCTGAAAAAAGCCCACTAAGTATTATCCAAAATCTAAGAAATTACTTTACAAGACAAAAACCATAAATTATATTGGTCTGAATACAAAGGACAGAATAAGCAGTGGTTCTGCCTGCAAATCACTGTCAAACACAGATCAAGAAGCTTAAAATACCCTCACAGTACGGATTCATTATAGCTATACATAAAGCTGACCACTGCATTGGATGAAATTGGAGGGTTCATCAACGCAGTACTCGCTGCAGAAGAGAAACCTCCACAGTTTAATTCCATTTCTACAGGTCAGCCTGGGAAGCACACTGAAAACTAGAATTCTCCATTTCAGTCCGTGGAAGCCTACCGAGTCCAGGAGTCACTTGCTGTAGGATTGCTATGTGTGATGGTGCTTGAAAAGATATCACAGTGTGATACCACACTGTGAAATGCAATATAAAATCTTTTAAAGAAAGTGTGATTTAAATAAAAAAAAAGAAAAGCCACCATCTGATCTTTATAACTTTATTTCCCTGCAGTTAGGAAAACTTTGAGACAGTGCTCAGTACAATATTACACAGAAAGATTCACAAGACCTGCACTAAAGGCTCACAAAACTTGTATCTCTTACAAGAAAAAAAAACTGCAGAAATCTTCCTGACAAATAGAACCTCTAGCCACTGGGGCTCATGTATTTTTGGCACTGGGAAATACTAGCATTTTTCAGTCTGAGGATTCATTCTACCTTCCTCAGTCTGAACTAAGCACTTTTCTGGTGGGTTACGTAGCTGTCCTGTAGGATTACTCTTGCACAGTAAAGTTTTATTCCCCTCCAGATATACCACAACACTCCCACTAGCTTCAGTGGAGTCAGCGTGTCACCTAGTTTATCTTTGTGAGCTTATGTTCTGTAATCCCAGTGTTGCCGAATTTCATGTTATTTGGAGTTCTCCTTAAAATTGCAGCTCTCATGACAATCTAAAATTCACCTTATGAAAACATTTCAAGTCTTTTTTTTTTTCCTTTAGCTTCATGACTTCAGGAGGCCTGAGAGTGTATTTATACTCCAAAAGTGACCCAGAGCTCAAGCCATTCTGACTAACCCAAGTAGTTTGAGTGGGAATTGCTGAGCATACATAGAATCTACATCATAGTGTCCTTTTATTATTGGAGATCTTGGAGATGTAATCCTTGGTCCTTGCTTTAGGATCAATTAAATCAATCCTAAAGTAATTATCCCAAATACATCTGAGAAACCACACTTTTTTTTTTCACTACTGGCTTAATTTTGTTTTTTTTTTGGTTAAAAAGATAATGTGTATATATCTATATCTATATATCTTCACTGAAGAAGGCTAAATTAATAAAAGATGACATTTTTATGTTCAGTTTGCAACCATAACTGTGCTTATAGCAAATCTGAATTTTCTTCTCTCAGTCATACGAGTAGTAGCAAAATCTCTGTCATTGTTGGTAATATCCGTAAGTACTTGATAAATATTTCTGGTGTATTTCCAGTGCTATAGTAACAGAGTGCTCACAAAAGTTGGGGTATGGCTCTACATGGATTTTCTTTGTCAAAAAAATCAGGTTGAGCTGAGCTGTTGCACTTCTCTTTATATTAACTTCTCAATTTACCTATCCTTCAGTTGTACCAACACAACTGTTCACTGAGCAATGATGTAAACCAAATAACTGGTTTGCCCTAAAAAAAAAAAAAAAAAAAAGAACACCCTTTTCTTAATCTATGTCATCTCATTTCTCAGAATACTTTTATAATGCAGCTGGAGGAGCAATGAACTAGACACACAAACCGCTGGGCAAGAAATTTCTTGTCCTGTCTTTCTAACAGAGTGAGGTATATATGAGGGTGTATCTGCAGTCAAAGCATTGATGAATAGGTGGGTGCTTCTTGCTGGAAAAGAATGGACAAGGTGAGGGTATAGAAAAGACAGTTACCAATCTTTTAAGCTTACCTTCAGTAGCAGTCAGTAAAAAATTTAGTGTGCTTTTTCTTTATTTTTTTTAATTAATATTTACATTTTCGTAGCCCATGATACTAGCATTACTAGCATTTTTCTGCTGCCTTTTGACATGTAAATAATTTGCCTACGGACACATAGTCTTTTTAAACCTTGGGTGGGCAATTGCCAGTTCTCTAAGTGGCAGGTGAGAACTTGCACATAGACTTGGCAGAAAAGTGAAAAAATCTCAGATGGATCTGAGGTGCTTGGCACATTTCTAGATCTAGGAGGTTCAGTGTTCAACACAGGTTTTCATATTAAAAATGAAAATAAGTTGAAGGGCTGAATACTAATGTCTTGGGCTAAACTGTGCATGCAATTAATATATCCTCTGGTCTTTGAACTAAGCTGTCAAAACTGTCGTATAAACACATACACACAGAGGCACCCATCTAAACCAGCTATGCCCACAGGTGTCCTAACTATCTGTCAGTTGTCCTTATCTTCCCCACTTCTCCACTCCATTTGCTGAATCCTGTTCATAATTTAATGAAAGTCTTAAATATAGAGACTATTTCTGTGCACACCATTCTGAATACTGTTCTAATCTAATACTGTAATTATTATGACAGCTCAACACAGCTATAATTAGTAGCTCAGCAGAACCATATTGATAACCTGTGCTCACTAAGAACACCTAATCTGAGAGCAAAAACAATCATCTGGGCAATCGAACAATCATAGTTAAAGAAACAGAAACAAAAATGCCACAAATAATTTAAAATCACGCTTATGCTTTAAAGAACCAAAAAATTAAATTATGCAAAAGCATTATGAATGATAACTTTTTAAAAATATGTCTACATGAGCTGGGTGAACTGTAAAGCACAATCTAAACATGCAAAGTAGTGTATTTATTGTTCCTTTCCTTTGCTTCACATACTGTGTATACAAACAGCAGAAGTTAGAACTTTTTTCCAAATCTAGAAATATATCTGCCTGTTCTCCAGCACAGCTAGCCCCAGAATGGCACAGGAGGGCAAAAAAGGAAAATAGGAAAACAAACCTAATTGATGCCTCTTAATTGCTCCAGGCTGGTGGTTTGACGCCTGTGGTCCTTCCAACCTGAATGGGATATTCTACACGGCCGGGCAGAACCACGGGAAGCTCAATGGCATCAAGTGGCACTACTTCAAAGGGCCCAGCTACTCCTTGCGGTCCACAACCATGATGATTCGGCCCTTAGACTTTTAAAAGCATCAGCAGTGGCTACAAGAACAAAGCACAAGGCAGCTGTCCTCTGCAGAACTTCTGTAACGTTCTGAAGGTAAAAGCGGGAGGGCTCCTTGAAAGCAACAAGTCGAACAGATGCAAAGTTGCTTCATTGTCACTTCACAGCCTGTAAAAGCTTCCCGCTGGTCCCCCTGCATCTTGGTGGCAGGGGAATCTTGGCTTAGAGGAAGGTGGCTACAATGATTTTCCAGAGAAGAACATCTGGAGGACTTGGTGAACTAGTTGTTCTGACTGAATCTAGTGCTTATCAGTGGATGACTTTTCTTTCTGTGTAAAAGATGCAAAAATATACCAGATTACTCAGCAACAGCAGCAGAATTTGATGAAGAGAAGGACATCAACCACCATCTATCTGGGAGAAAGTTTTTCAACAGTGAAATGGCATATACCCACAAAGCAGGATTACAGAAATACTTGTGTTAAAGCTCGTCTTAAATCTCAAATACTGAAGGTGGCCATGCCAGACACTGTGTTCCTTAAATCATCTGCATTTAAATGAGTGGATGGATTTATTTTAATACCAGAATCAAATAATCTGTGCTAATCTTATTTTTTGTTAAATCCTTTAAAGACATGTTTTTCATTAAAAAAAAAGAAAAAAAAAGAAGTGAAATGTATGAAGAAAGATAGGGTTAATAAACTGAAATTCTTCAGTTGTTGCTCTGTATAGGTAAATTAGATAATTGGCATAATCTCTGAGCTAGGATTTATAGTGTGATAACAAAAGTAGCTATGTTTTC
>JAUBNY010000040.1:123043-134770 GCA_032275445.1 Crypturellus soui
GCCATAAAAGCCTTCCTAAGCCTTCTCTTCTCCAGGCCGAAGAGCACCAGCTCTCCTCCTGAGAGATGCTCCAGTTCCTTAGCCATCTTCATTATCTTCTGGGATCCTAGTGGACAAAGGTATGTCTTCATAGCAAAGGCCAACACTGTCCTGGGATGCCTAAGGCAGAGTGTTGCCATCAGGTCAAGGGGAGAGATCCTCCCCCTCCACAGTGGTGAGATCACACCTGGAATGTGACATCCAGGTCTGGGCTCTCCAATACATCAAAGACATGGATTTACAAAAAAAAAAAAAAAAAGGCAACCGAGAAAAGCTATTTTGCATCATTTCTTTATGAATCTTGTTTGTCAGAAGCAACATTTGACAAGATTCCTACACAAAACACCAAGTCAAGCAAAACAAGGGTTCCAATCTCATGAACAAACACATGGAAAATCTCCGTTCTTGCATGACTCTTTCTGACTCTTCTGCTGGCATCTACAAACCATCAAATTAAACTATTATCCAGGAAGGGATATGAATGGTAACATACTAAGTATGTCAAAACACTGAATGGATTATCAAACAGATCTAATTTGTAAGAGAAACCTTTAGTGCTCAGCCAGCGAATTATGAGATTAGTGTCACAGAAGGGATAAACTTGGTATTCCACTAGGAAAGATTATGTTATTCTATGCATCCCAAAGTATTCATCTCCAATAAGTGCTCTGCGCATTGTTATCAGAAACAATGATTGCACAATAAACAACCTAATACTCAGTCAGGCGGACCCTGCCAAAATGCAGTGCCCTTTCTGGTACAGTGAAATGAGCTTCATTGACAAGGGTAAGATTGCACCTTCCTCCTTCCAAAAAGGCCACATCCCTGAGGAAATCATTTTAAACCGTGCTGTCTTTCCTTGTTTACATTTATCAGTTGAAGCTTTCATGGGTTGCCTTCTCTTTCTTCTTTTTCCCCTCCCTCTCCTCACCAGAAGGTGGGGATGGAAATGCCTTAAAAATGTTAGTGTGGGCATGATCTGGACATTCACACTGGAGCTTTCAATAGCTCTGTTGCAATGAATAAGCTTGACAAGTCTCTGACTATTTCTTCACAAGGCACCAGCAAAAAGGAACCAGAATTTTAGCTAGGGCTAGACATACAGAATGAGATTTAATCTAAAGAAACCTCAACTGCACTACAGCTTCTTGTGACAAAGTGAAGCAGGTGCCATGTGAAGAGTTGTCAGGGACCAAACTGTCCCTCATCTGTTCATCCATACATCATGGAGCTAAAAGAAAAGTTCTTTCAGTTTGTTCACCTCAAGCCATGAGCAGCTAGGGGATAGGAACCTTCTGTGATGTGAGCTGCCACGAGGATGCAAGCTGGCAAGGCAGAGCTTCTGGTAGGTATATTGTCTCTCCAGAAGTCATGAAGTCTTTTGCAAGCAACTTGGAAAGGATGGTGGGCGTTGGAATATCCCAGAAACAAGGGAATCTGAATGATTTGGAGAGGGCTGGAGAGAACACAGCAGAGTCTCTCTTGCAGAGTCTGGCCAGTTCATATTTATCTTCAAGAGAAGTCTGCTGTGGGCTGGAATTCACTTTGCTCAGACTGAAGTATTGCGGTAGCACCAGGAATAATCCCTTCCTGGGGCGATGTCTTCAGTCCACAACAGTGTTTCTAGTAATTAGGGGTGTGATCACTGTCTCTACAGAACGATCAGTGCCTGAGATGCTCCCAAAGAATCATTCATGACCCTACTTATCCCCGGCCAACTGAAGTACATAATCTACCCGAAAACTTGATTGTTAATTTCTCAAACGCATTTTAAATTCAAAGAGTTTCTCACATCCTGTGAGCTATGGAACCCTGCACATTTTTTAGTTTGATGGAAATTTGCAGATGAGTTGTGGTCTTTTGACAACTCTGTTTTGTTTTTGTTTGTTTGTTTGTTTGTTTGTTTTTGCATATCCAAGTGAGACAAACCACTGAAAAAGCAAAATGTAACTTGCAAATTTTTAATTCAAAGCTCAGAGGGAGAGGACCGTGGGTTCTGGAAATATCAGCAGATTCCCATTGTGAGTTTCTTTGTAGCTTGAATAAAAGGAGATGAGGAAAAGGGAAAGACAAGTTAGTGATTAAAATGTGATAAAAGCATATCTGAGATTGTGGCTCACCTACTCTACTAGGGATATTCTACTTGAAAGTGCAATAACATAAAGAGCACAATCCCCAAAGGGACAGATTTAAAAGTAGACAGGCACTTTTTACTGGTGATGTCCTGATGGGGAAGATGCTTGACTGTCATGGCTTGACTGGATATCTCATGCTATACAAGGCGTGAAAAGAGAAGGATGCATGATCAGACTTTGAAGTCCTTTGTCATCTCCTGTTGACTACAATGCAGATGGGCACCTCATTTGCTGGTGACCGTGTTGTCTGGTTTGTGTTCGTTAGCCCCTGTTCTCCCCTCCAAGCTGCCTAACAAACACCCAGACTTGAAAGGTGAAGCTATAATTCAGGAAGTCTCCTAACACAGCAGGGTTCAGTTTGTAATATGGAACGGTTAGGAGTGAAACCAAGGCAGTTTAATTCTATTTTCAGAAACCAGTACCTAATACAGGACTATCTTTAATGGCAGACATCGTGGTGTCAAAGCACTGTGTCAGGTTTCAGACCTTTTCATAGTTTAAATTCCTACATTTAATCAAAGGTTAACTGAATCAGTGCTGGTGGTGAAGAGTTACTTCAATGTGATGTTATTGTGGGTGGCCTAAAATAAGTAATCCCATATTCAGGAATCAGTCTCTGACATGCAAATAAATTTCCCATGGATATCTCTGTGTACAGAAAATATATTTGACAGTATATTTGAAGTATTTCTCAGGAGGCAGTGCTGAATAATTCTAGCTGCAATAATTGTTTAGCTGCTTCATCCCTTAGACAAATAATCATAGCTTTTTTTGTCTTGAATGTTCAAATATTCTTTTCAAATAAAATAAAACAAAACAAGAAAAAATATTTTTCTTTAATCTCTGAGTGACAGAATTTATATAAGTAGAAATCTGTCTCATTGCATCAGGCTACATTTTCTTATTCATCTTTTTTTTCTGGACAGTTTATTACTTAGAGAAAGGGGATCAAAATGTACTGAACTAATTGTTGGTTTGTTAATATTCATCTTATATAAATAAAGAATGCCATAAAACAGAAATGGATTCATACTCTGAAATTGAAACCTATATGCTATCTTTTCCATTTCTAGCAGTTTGCCTCTACACCTCCCTTTTTTTTTCAGAGGAGCATATGAAATGACTGCAGCATCCACAAATATTTGTTAATCCTAATGTTACTCTACACTCAAATAGATTCAGATTTTGAAGATTACTCTTTTTAATTCTTTATTCAGTGATATGGAACATAAATTATTGTTTAGTTTGGTTAATACTTGTCATTTAGAATGCCAGTAGATTACATTCTTTTGCTTTCTGCATCTATTTGGCACAATTTATATTTTCATACTTTTCAGGGATTTGACAAACATAAAATCTCCCATTCCATACCAATTCCATTAAATACATAAGAAGTTAGTTGACAAATAAAAGACAACATCTGTTAACCTTTTGAAAAAAAAAACAGAAAAAAATGCATTACTTAATATTTCCCATTTCACATGTTAGGTATGATAAGGGCACGACTGTATTTTTTAAAAGGTAGTCATACTTGAATGCCTTTGTAGTTTTTAAGTATAATAACTGAGTCAGCTCCACCAAGTTTATAATTGCATAAGGTTAGTGTGTCAGTGAACAGAGCAGAGAGTCTCCCCCACTGTTTTCTAGTGCAGTTTCATGCAAAAAACATAATACTTTTTGTTATTTATCTTTTTCTTAGCATCCGAAAGAATGTTGTTTTCCTCGTGTTCCTACATAAAAATAAGACATGATTTAAAAGCAATTAAAATTTAACTTCCTTACTAACCTCTAACCTGAAAGTCTCAATTAGGTAACATGGAGAGCTATGGAAAGAAGTGGGAGTCCTCCTCTTTGCCTGACTGCGCCAAGTCTTTCTTGTTGTATACTCTCTTTTCAGTCCACATAGAAAGGAGATTCATCAAAATTTGGAAATCTCACTTTGCCATCCTGAAACCTTCCCCCTTGGTTTGATATAATAAGCAAGTTATCAACAAGAGATCCATTCTACAAAACAAAGTTTTGGTGTTCTCCATTGTTTAGACAATGCACTGAATTTCTCAATAATTTGTTCATAAAATAAGACCAGCTCTTGAGTGGGTTAATAAAGCAGAATGAACTCTTCTGGACACAGAAGGTTAGATAAACTGACTGCACACCAAGCCAACCATTCCTGATGCTGGATACATGGGGACGTTACCAAAGATGGGGGGGCAGGTGGGGGCGCATCTGCTCTCTATTTATAGGCAAGCATAAAACTATTATTGTAAGAATGGAAGAACTGTAGATATTATGATCCAATATGGATATGAATTTCAGAGTATCCACAGAATTTATTTTAGTTTTGAGAAAACTTTGATCTGTCCACATTGCCATTTTCTGTTATAAATAACAATTAAGCCATTAAAGCAGTATAACTGAAGCCAAGTTTTCTGCAGATTTCCACCCCACAACAATAGATGTCAGATCATAACACAGGATAATTCACATGACAGAATAAATTATCCAAACTTTTCTCATCAAAAAAGAACTAATATAAAACCTAATCCAAAAATGACATCTGCAGTTTTAAGCAAAGCATTGTTACTTGACTGATTAGATATCATGTTTGACCATAAAGAATTAATGGCCTCCCTTTGTTCCAAAAAAATGAGTTGTGAATTTATATTTCTTATTTGTCCAATATTTTAGACTGCAGTGTAAGTAATGAAATGTGTCAATAATTTATTCCTTTAGATTCCTTACCTCAGAAACGTGTTTTCAATTCCATCTGGACTAACGTCTACTTCTAATAAGCCTAATGGTTTCAAAATATCCAAGGCCAAAAAAACAGGTCTGGTGCTAAACTGAAAGTCTGAGGAACATTTCAGAGACTCAATCAAAATGAGAATCATTACAGTCACAATTTCAGTTCTCTTCAGTGAATTATCTAAGAATTTAGTAAAAAAGCCACTTGAACAGATGAGCATATCCTTAGCTTTTCTAGCTTCTTGAGGAATGGTGAACCTCACCCAGATTTTATGACTATTACTAGTCCAGATGAGTAGAAAAAAAATTGACACATCTTCAATATTCAGCCTAAAGCTTCTCCAAATCTTTAGAAATAGTGCCACTCCTATTTGCCATGACTGGCACACAGTGATCCAGAATGCTTTCTGCAGCAAGAAAAGAGCAGAACATACTCCTTGCCTCCCAAAAGCGTCAATAGTCACTCCTTTCCTCCATCTTACTGCAGCTATCTGCAGATGAGATATGTGGAAGACCCTTCATCAGAAGAAATTTCTAGTTAGAAGAAACATCTAAAAATCGGAATCAGGGAAGTGAGTTCATTTGCTGAAAAATCTTGGTAGAAGACAGACAAGAGGAGAAAACATTACTCTTAAATCTTCCTTGCATATTATAATACAGATTTAGGTTTTTCGCTTTGTGTTTGATGGAAAGGGAATTTTTCTGTTCCTTTGATCAATTTCTTTAGCTAAAAGTAGCAACCTCAGTTTGGCCTCATTATAAGACTATGCTTTCATTATGAGACCATCAAATTAATAAAGAAGAAAGCATAACTTTTCCTAAATTGCCCTTTTTTCTCCTCTATAACCAAAATCAAGATTTGCAGGTTAAAATCATCTCAGAATGTACATTTGTCACTTTTAGAGTGACAATCTCTAGTATTTTCCATACATAGAAAATTATTGAAATTTTTAGAACAACTTAGAAACATTTGTTTGAGGAATCCAGTTATTATTTTGAGGTATTGTAATCCCTTGTTGTCCATAAAATGATTTACTCTTGATTTGATTTGATGGTTTAATCTCTTTCCTTAAGATGTATTCAAAAGCTTTCCTTTAGCAGTTGCTCGTTTTGCTAACTCTTCCGTCTTATCCATGCAATTTGGGAACTTTTCAATGACAACAAAAACTCAAAAGTCACGCAACTTGCAAAATGTACCATTTCTTAAACAGTTTTTGGAGTCTTGGAGTCCAAACTTCAGTATTCATTGAATCTGGATACTTTCTTTATGCTCATCTAGAATAATGTTCTATTTTTCTGAGAAAAGTTATGTGTACATATTTCACCACCAGCAGCTAGCAAAGAAATCAGCAAGTCCCAACAGGTTTGCTGTGGTTTGTTACACTAAAAGAAAAACAAAAATCATTAACCTTGAGGTAATCCTACCTTACATATACTTACAGAAGAGCATGTTCCAGTGTTCACCAAGTAAACCAAGCTAATACTTCTCCGTCTGCTCAAGGGTGGACTATATTATCCTTCTGATCCAAAGATGGTGGCAGAAGACAGTATCTCTATATTGCCCAAAAACTCTAAGATGTTTTAAGCAATGTTTTGCCTCCTTCTGCTTTGGAGCTTCCCTTGGTTTTAATAATGCAATAATAGGAACATTTGCAAATAATTTTATTTTTAGTTGTGAGTCCAATTGCACAAGATATTTGGAATCCTAAATACAAAGCTTATGTCCTTAAATACATAATTTAAGTCTGATAATGACTTTAAAATCCTAAGCTAAAAGAATTTAAGAAACACCTTAACTTTCATAAATCAGTTTTCCTTATCTTTAAAGAAAAGTCATCCATATCAGTTGATGGATGGAACATCCATCCATTGGGACATCTTAGAATGTTTATATGATCAGAATATCTGAATGACCGCACTGCAAATTCTATATTTTTTGTCTGCTGCTCTAGCAAATCACCCTGCATCTCTGCAGTAATAATATCTTCCAGGAATTCCAACCAGCTAAAGAATGATCTTTACTTCCTGAGAACATGTGGCTGTTCTCAGGCTGTTGATCCTTCCAAGTCTATCTCTATTTGATCTCCTAAAATATTTGCAAAATTTCTGTCCCATATGAGGCTAAATAGATCGATATATAATTTCTAAATAAATCCCTAGACCATTTTTAATAATGACATTATGCTAGCCATGGTCCAGTCCTTGAACTTCTTAATTGAACTAAGCAAAATCATGAAAAAATATCTGCTAAATCTTCTCTGGTTTCTAACCCCTCTCTTCCTTGGCTTTATGCCTTGTCAACAATAGCATCTGCTGACTCTTCAACAAACTTTGTTAGGATTATTATTGCAATCCTTATCTTTTTCACCCCCCCCTTTTTTTTTTCCAAATCTCCATTTGTCTGTTTCAGTTTTCTTGTTCTTTGCAATTAGAGCAGCATTTACAACAGACTGTACACAACTCCAAAGCCAGTCTATACTTTCAACATAACTATAATTTGAAAAGAAACTGAAAAATAGAGAATAATGGAGAATTCTTGCAGAAAAGTCATTTCAGCAATGGGCTTTCATAAACTAGAACAAGTAAAAGTGGCATATTTTACACTGCAAAATGAATTTTGATTTGATGGAAAAGATTGTTTTTTTTTTTCCCGCAGAGCAATTGGGACTGAATCTGTGATTAGAATTATCTGTACATGCATAACAATTTCTTTTTTCACCAAAATGACTCAAGAATGTCATTGTCACTAAGTGTATTTCACTACCAGTCAGGTACTTCCATTTATATTTATAAATGGCTAGTTTTGGAACCTGCTGATTTTGAAAGAATCTAACATTTTATGTCTGTTATTTCTCTAGTCTGCAAATGTGCTTGTTGTCTTTTTACAAGTCTGTGCTAATGAGGTGAGTTCCAATGAGGACAGAGTAAACATGTTTAGAGAAGGTCAAAAAGCCACCCATGGATTATTATTACTTTGGGTTAACACAATGGAAGAACCTAAATACCAGTTAGAGCAGGAAACCATTCCCACCCTGTTCTGTCCGGCACATACAAAGAGAGAGACAAGGCAGCAATTTAACAATTTACAACCTGTCAACAGAGAACAGATGGATAGGACAAACATATTGAGCTATAAATATGTCATCTGTTCCCAAGAAATCTTAAAGCTCTAATTGGAGTCAAAAGGTTGAATTTATACTGAATTTATATCAAATGATGGGATGAGAGAACATTTTAGTAACCACTGATTTTTTAATCTAACTTGAGAGAACATGCTAGTTGAGTTCTGGTTAGTTGGTTATCATGCTGAAATTGGTTCTTTAATCCTGGAATCTGACAGGATTCACTCACCTATACTTGTAAACCTTAGGGAATAATATATAATGAAAATGTTAACTATTCAGCATAAAAATTGATTAATTCTTCAGTATCCCAAAATCATACTATAAATTTGTATTTTCCAATGTAGTACTTTGAATGTGGTACTTTCCAGCTATAGTCATAGTAGTAAATATTGCATCACTATTGCTTTGGCCATTGCAACTCACCTAATATTTCTAAAAGTGACTTGATAAGGTTTGTAGGTGGCCAGATATGAAATTTGGACAGGCTGCAGCTCTGAGCTGCTCTCTTCTCACACACACAGCCCCCGATGAGACACAGCTTGGTTTGTGCATTCCTGCAGGAGCTGAGGCAGACTCCAAGCCACCGGAGATCACGCCAGCAAGGGGCAGAGAGTTACGGCCTCTGCTGGGAGAATGAAGCTAAGAGCTGGAAGCCCACACCAATTTAGATACCATATAAATTACTACACAAGTGCTGGCAGCTGTCTTAGTGCACTGAGAGTAAAGACATCCCCTACATGAGATTTAATGGAGGATGCCTACTGTGAGTGTTACCATGCTTGTGGTTTGGGCACTCTCAGCTTCAGCCATGCTGAAGCACAAGCAATTTTTATTACATCTCATCTTAAGATGAGTAAGGACTGCAAACTTGAAATATTGCATTTTTGCTTGGTGAATTCTGAGTAAAATCAAACCTTACAAAACTTTTCCTATCCAAGGCACGTTAACAATCCCACAGGCACTGTTCAATCCTATGTAACATGATTTTTAGTCTTTTAAAATATCATTTTAAAATAAAGATTTCTTGCTGTGTCTTATGAAATCCTTTGTGATATTTTATCATAAAATGATCTCCTTTGATATTCTACTTCTTTCTTTTAATCCAAACTGTCTCAATAATGGTGGCCTAATAGTATATGTCATTTCCCACAAATAATGCTAATCTTTTCCTTCCCCTTGACAGCTGATATTTCCAGACCATCAAATAGCCATTTGCAAGGCAATGTTGTACTAAGTCAAACCAAATTCACCTTATATTCTGCTTTTCTATAATGATCAGCTGTGGAAGTATAAGAAAAAAGTAGACAAACAGGTTTAGAAAGTAGGGATGCTTTACCTGACTATTCTTACAGACTAGCAGCTTGCAGGTCAGGAACGTCTTCATTCTCAGACAATCTCTTTAACTTAATAGTTTCTTACAAATTTTTCTCACATTACTCTGTCATATTTTTCAAAGCATTTGAACCTTTAATAATTCCAGTGTTTTAAGCCGAAGAGATTCTTATTTAGTCTTCATCTTATGTAAGAAAGTAATAAATAAATAAATAAATCCCTCATTATCTACTCTGCATTACTAATTTAGTCACCAAGTTATGACTTTAATGTATGTTATATCTTCATCTATTTATTTCTTGCCTCATAGTAGAGATTCCTTCTTTATTCCTTGTACAGAAACTGTTGCCTTCCTTCTCTTATTGGCTCCTATATCACCTCTTGTGATGTATTGCTGAATATTTTCTCTAAGACCAAAATCAGGTTGTTCCAGACCATATACACCTAAGAAAGTAGGATTATCTGACAATAGTATCCAGTTTTGGTTTACTACTGTAGTTCTGGGTACTACATTGTACCCAGGTTTGGTTACTACTGGGTAGAGAAGTGCTACTTACTGGTACAGGCCTTGGTGGCTGCTGTGCAGCCAGCATCCTTGAGAGCAATTCTTGGTTTCTGAGAATGAGTTGCTGCAAAGCTGGAGAGGGCTGTACTAGAGGCAAGAGTTTGAGGGGGTTTATTTCATGGCAGCAGTACTTAGTGAGTAGAAAAATTAAATCCCTCTGTGGCTGCTTAAGCATTAACAGTAGAATCCATGTGTGTTACTACCTATTTGCATGTCTTAAGTTGGTGAATTCCTAGTCCTGTGAAACATCAACACAAGCAGATGGTTATTTTTTGAAACTTGAAATGATTCACCTGTGTATATCCTGAGTTGGGGGAAATAATCACAGCAGCTGTAAATGCAGCGTGTAGCATTTATTCCCTTTACTCACCGATCAGCAATAAATTATAAAATTCAGCCACCCAATATAAGGCTAACAAAAAAGGTATCTGTTTTTAATGAAGAGTAACAGAGTGTGCTTAGCAAATGTTCTGCTTTATTTATGTGAAATGCAAAAAAAAATATATGATACACCCTTAGAATACATTTGTATTCCAGTGAAGACACAGGGATGGCTTCTTATGGTAGATTATGAGTGACGGTTACAATATGTGACCTTTCAGTGATTTGGGCTTGAGTGTGGAAAGAAACTGTTGGTCGTATAACTCATGACTCAACTTTTACTTTCCTCAGCCCACCCAAGGATTCCCATCTTTTTGTACAGTCTTCCCCCAAGCGGACAAAAGACACAGTGAGAGCGAGATTGAGGGAAGCCAAGCCCCTCACTGCAAATATGCAGGGTTTCTTCTCTTCTCATATGCAGTTTCATGGGGTTTTTTTGCTTCCAGCTGCTGATTTGTTCACCTTGTAACTGTGGTGTCCTTGGGCTCTTAGCTTCCTCACTGCTCCTTAGGTTCTCAGCTCCTGTTAGATTCCATTCCCACTACCCTGAAATCTAAGGCTACGTTTTATAGCTACTTCTATTCTGGCAAATAAAATGGTTCACGGGTCATTCTAGAGGTCCCCTAACTCTAAGGGCAAGTAGCCTATCAGAGTAATCAAAGCTCTGTCCAAAAGATATATATTCTCTCGAAACTCAGAGTCTCAGATCGTGAGAAATTGAGAGAAACTATTCAGATTCCTTTAAGCAAAATCACTCAATTTATTCTACACACTCTGCAGCATTTATGCATATTCTTCCCCATGTTTTCATTATATTTTTTGTGATTATTTTCATAAATAGACAGAGCAACTGAGGAATCTTTGAAGCAATATGACCAAATAAGCTCTCAGAATACTTAAATCAAGTTTGTTTTGTTATTCTGAAAAGCCTTTACTGACTTTTATGAAGAAATAAGTTTTCTTTTTCCAAAGTGTTCTGTGATATTCTGGCTTCAGTTTAACATTTTCCAGGACTCTGAACATTTTTTTTTTTCTGGGTCAGAATAAAATTACTATTTCCTGAGAATTATATGGCATGTTAACGTGATTGCTATTGGATGCCCCCCTGTACCATGTGCTCTAGGTGACCTTGCATGTGCAGGGGAATTGAACTAGATGATCTCTAAAGGCCCCTTCCAATCTTAATGATTCTATGATTCTATGATCCTAAATAAATCCAAGAATCAATAACTCTCTTGAGCAGTTCTTTAAATGCCAGACAATATCCCTTGTGCAGCAACCAAAATGCGTTTTGGAGATATTAGACTTAGCGAGAGATGTCAGGGGCAACAGGAAGGGCTTCTAGAAATACATCAGCAGCAAGAGGAAGACTAGGGAAAATGTTAGTCCGCTGTCAAATAGGGAG
>JAUBNY010000040.1:150489-168724 GCA_032275445.1 Crypturellus soui
CCTTCCTTCCTTCCTTCCTTCCTTCCTTCCTTCCTTCCGTCCTTCCTTCCTTCCTTCCTTCCTTCCTTCCTTCCTTCTTCCTTTCCTCTCTCTCTCTCTCTCACTCTCTCTCCATAATGGATATATTTATACTTTTCCTGTTGGATTGCTGGATTTCCATTTAATTGTCTTGGTGTTTTAAGTGTAGGCATCTATACACCAAGAACTTTTAGTTTTATAAATTTATCTCTTTATTACTCGGCAAGTCAACGTTCTCATCTTCAGCATTGCTCAGTGATACCATCCATGTTTAGAGGAAGCAGGCAGTAAGGATTTATAATGGTTTGTCTCTCAGCTTATCCATTTGTAACTACTTTCTTAACTACCTGCTGAAGCATTCATTTTCCCCATTAACATCTGGATAATACACTCACAATCTGCCCTGTCCATTTTTCTCTTTATCAGAAAGCCTTCACATTCTAATGGATGAAACGTGACATGCTGTCGAATAGTAATTCTTTTGAGTTTCTTTCTCTGTTGAGAACAGTTGGCGGGAATATGGCTATTGTAACAGAAATGGGTTTTGATATGAATGTTACTTCTGATTATCGATCACAGATGTCTCAGAATGGCAGACTAGGGTGCTCAGTCTGATGAAATTAGCACTTCCAGCCATGACTTTTCTGATGAGAACAAGGGAAATGAAGGAGGTCATAATGGAGGTACATAAATCACTACTACAATATGATGAGTAGAAATAACTTTTAGAAGACTTTCAGCTTTGATTTGAATCTTGGCCAGTACTCTAATCATCATGGCCGGCTCTGGCAATTCCTTATTGCCAAATCATGAACAAAATGTATCTATTTTGCCTTTAATTTCTATGAAATTATCAGGTATAAAAATTCTCTTCTGTAAGAAAAGATCGTTTTCTAGACCAAAGTATGGTAACAAAATAAGATAGTTAGGATTTGGTCAACTTATTCTCACATTCAGATAATAATGAATTGAGAACTAAGCAAGCGGTTTTGAATGGTCTTCTGTGACTGCGGTCAGTACACCCTCAATCTGTTCTGAATCTTCTGTTTCATCACCAATTAGAGTATCAGATGAAGGTAAAAAAAATCAAGTAACCAAACATCACGTTCATAGTGATCACATAACATAAATGCCAATTATTTCATAGACCATGAATCAAATTCTTCAGAGCATTACAGACTTGTGGTGAGCATGCATGAGTCCTTGACCACAGAGAAAAATGGAAAATCTTTAATCGGAGACATACATAAACAAAGGCTTCAAAGGCTTCTTTTTCTCAATAAGATGTTTCTCCCTATTTCTTTATTGGTGCCTGAAGCAAACAAGACCATCTCCTACATTGTCTTCATAGATTATTTAAATACTGTTCCAAATATGTAATATGAATTATAAGTATTGATAACAGTAGGTAACACCAACAAAATTATTAGTAGCCATATACTTAAATTTTTGGTTTATTGGATGTAGCACTGAATATACAAGAAACATACTGTGCCATCTATGCTTGCAAGTACTAGATAAAAAAAGTTGTTCTTACCTATCTGTGGACCACTCAGTAGAAAATGGCTTAAAATGGACCTGAAGCAGAGCAAAAGTTAAGTTCAGTCTCCCTTTGGTTGTTAAACAAAATAACTGATATAGTAAAAGAAGAAATAACTGCTTCAAATAGAGAATCCTAGATTTTACAAGGTTCTGGATCCTTGGAAAATAAAATAAATAAATAAAACATTCACATCTTCAATCAGTTTTTCTAAACAGTTTACTTTGTTCTCTTGTACTTTTGGAAATCCCATCCAAACACTAGCTGATAGCTTCAGGTAATCTCTCTTAACTCCTAGTATGAAAAGGCAAAAAGAAATGCTGATAAACATGTGGACCAAGTCTAGAACCAAGCCTACATCATGTACCTAAACCCAAAAAATTTCTCAGAGACTCTTCAAAGAAGTTCCTTATCAAACGCTGTACATCAGTGACACAGGAAACCTGCAGAAAGACAGTATGGATTACAGCTCTTGAACCTGAAATCCCAAGCCAGTCTTGTCCCAGACATCTACTAATGGAATCTTAAATTACAAGGAACTTCTAAGCCAGTATAAATACTGTATCAGCATTGGTATAGTGCCTATAAAACATTTCAAAAGCAAAAAACACTTAAACAGAAAAACAATTGTGAAAAATCAAATATATTAAAAGCCATAGGACAACAAAGACACTGAAAATCACCGTGAAAGTATTTTGATTAGAGGGATAAAGAAGATCAAGTGGAATAAATTAAAAACTATAAACCACATCTCATTAAAAAAGAAAATAAAAATGTCAAGGACATATTTATATTTTATTGATAAATCGAGACTTAAATGTTATCAAGGAAATACTTCTTTATTTTTAAACGGAAATAAAATAAAGGTCACATATGTAAGATAAACAGTCTAAAGAAGAGAATTCTTAATGAAATTGTAAAGAAAAAGCCTTTTTACTTTTGAAAAAAATGCAAAAAGATAAGCATCACAGTGTAATTCATCTTGACATTTTTAATATCATATTTCAATATGCCATCACATAAGGAGCTCTTGAAGATCCAAAACTTTACAGTACAAAGCTGCCCTAAAGAAATTCTAATATTTGATACCTCATCTCCAGCTGAGTCACTCCAGAGAACCACGCTGAGATGAATGAGGTCACTTGTTAATTAGCACTTTGGACATCAGCTGACCCGTATAAAAAGCTGCGTCCACATTTGTGGGGTTCCAGCAAGAGCTGCCTGCCCCCTTTACATACATGAGAATCTGCTCTAGGAACTGTAAAATCAGACATTGTGGCTTTGCTTTGTATGAAAACAGGTGCCAGAATAGAATTTCAAATTTGAGCTTCAGCAAATCTGCTCCTGATTCTTCCATCTATGACAACAAATGCTACCTGGTTCTTTCCAAGGACATTTCTAAAACTTTACAGTCTCTCCATTTTAATTTGTGTTGGTATCCACTGTAAAGTTTGCTTTGATTCTTCACTCTGAGCAAATAACTGAGAGCCTCTGAGATAAGCACCTTTTCAGCAAACACGCCACCATTACACCTCTGTCCTCGGTACAGATATTTTCTCAATACTTCTCATGACCTAGTAGAAAAGGGCAGGGGAAGGAGGAAGAGATCCCAAATGTCACACAGAAGGGCTTTTAATCTTTAATCAACCATTACTCTGCTAAAAACATACAATTTCAATATGATAATTAAAATCATATTTAATTTGAAATTAAGAAGAAAAAAACAATTTGAAAAAAATTAGTAAGGGAAAATATGTAAATAAATCATATCTATAAAATGGCCTCTACAGTATTTTATAGAAGACACACAATGTAATTTCCAAATCTTGAAATTCAGAATTTTGAAATTAGAACACTAGCATGTTATATTTATTTAGGATTTACTTTTAGACTGCAAATGTTTCAGGTCAGGAACTCATCTGGGAAAGCCTTAAGATGACGCAGATACTCTACACTGCAGATGCAGTGCAGATACACTATTTATCATGTTGTAGCCTTAAGCCTGACCCCTAGCCTTTTTAACTTTAGGGCTATTCCAAATATTTGCAACGATACAGAGGACTATTCAAAAAAAAAATCCTAGTACAGAGTTATATACGGCAAGAATGTTACAGGTAATAATTTTCAGCAAGAACCATTGTATCATTTCTCAGTATTTTAAATTTAAGTACTGATGGTGTTACTAAAGTGTGCAAAACAGTAATGCAGCAAGCTTGGTGAGAAGGAAGAGGAGTTAAAAACTATTTACTGCAGCAATACTTTTAAAGAAAACAGCAGTAAGTCGTTTGCTTTGGGTATCTAATTGACTTCTCTTCATGTCTTTCTGGGCATGTAGTTTTAAACAAACATCAGTACTGTGAGGAGTGAAAAAATAATCAGAACAAGTCCACATGATACCTAGGGCCAAACAAAAGAAGCTGGTGACATTTTCCCCTTGCATAATATATTTCCAGGATCAATATTTATGTTATTCTCAACATAATTTTATTAACTTGTATGATTCTGGAAAAAAATGACAGAGAATGAGAGTTCCTATGGCAGATGCTTGCAGTTGTTTTGTTTTATATATATATCATGTTGCAGTACTCTCTATTAAAACATGTTGACTAATCCATGCTGTTTTTAAATCAGCATACCAGAGACAGTTTCTCTACCCTCTTTTTCTTTCAGGAAAGAGGAAACTTCTCCAAAACTGTCTCAGTGTGAGACATAGGGTTGGAAAAAAGAGTCCTACTGTGACTGGTCTCGTTCACAGAATGCACAGAAACTGTAAGGTGTTTGTGAGTTTCTGTTGGCAAACACCCTCTCCTTACCAGTTTAAAGCTTTCAGGGGGTCTCTGTGGCCTCCTTGGCTGGGATTTTGTTCTCTATTTGCAGGGGCTGAGGACAGGTAAATGGACTTATTTGAGGAAGCATGGAGAGAGAAGAGGGATCATGGCTTACCTGTAGCCGATTAAATTTCATATGGAGAACATGTATGGCAGCTGACAGCTACTTCTTTGAGTTTAAAATACCTGAGAAAAGCCCATGGTCAGCTGATCTTCGGTTGATCTCCCGCTGCACCAATGTTCTGCTCGAGGATTTTAGTAAAAACAGCCAAAATGGGGTAAGTAATAATGTTGACATCTAAATTCACCCATTTGGATTTCAGAGCTAGAGCCCACTTAAATGTGGACCATTTCCAACATCTTCAGATGCATGAAAAACATTTTGCTGCCATATTTAGCATACATGTTTTCATGCCTGTGAGAGTTGTTGCTACTTGTGGTTGGAAAAGCAGGTGCATAATATTCAGTGGAAGTATTTTCCATTTCCTCAGTTCTCCAATTTATAGCCAGTAAAAGAGGTAGATGACAACTAGAACAGTTAGTACCAAACTTTGCTAGCCACATTTTTTTGAAAATGAAAATTTGATTTTAGAAAACTGCTCCTTGCCTTCCCTATTTTTATATGAATGTGAAAATTAATATTTGTACATATCTTAAGAGTTCCTGATTTTCTTTTGAAAAGACATTTTTTTGTTAACAATTTATCAATACATGGAAAACTCTTAATGGAAGTAATAAAAAAACAGATGACAGGAGGACTAGCTGAACAGAAATTAAATGCCTTTAAAAGTAGCAACAGCAACCTTAAATGATGTATGTTAAACCACATGACCAGCTGTTTCCATCTATGTTTTACCTGTACAAATTCATCCTAAGGGATGATGATAGCTTGAACTGGAAATCTTCAAAATATTTATTGCTGAAAATTAAAATAATATGTTTTGTATCTTCGAATAAAAAACCTGAGGCAGTTACTGTTTTCCTTTAATTTACAAAGGAAGCAATAATGCAATTGTCGATTATGTTTATACCAATATATTATTCAACTGTAAAACACATTTCATAGGAAAAAGCCAGATAGATAGGCATTCTTGTGCAAGTGTCCAAAAAATAATAATTAAAAAAAAAAACTTTGCCAGAATGCCAGAAAAAAAATAGCCAGAACAGCACATCTGCAGGAGAAAAAAAAATAAAAAAAGATGTGGATCTGGCAGTAGCCACCACAGACAAAAAAGTAATATGTTAGCTGGATGACAGTAAGAATTTATCAGATCTGAAGCCAATTTTTGTGCTGAAGAGTTGCATACTGGAAAGAAGTCTCAATCTGGGAATATGACTAGGAATGCCAAAAAAGCTGACTGTCTTCTTTTCAGGTTACATGGATATCTTCCTTCTCTGAATGAGAAAAGGATTCAGTTCTACTTCTTGAGCACTTTTTATTTTGAAGTCACCAAAAATACTACACACTCTCCTTTTGTTCATAATATATTAGATGACATGAAGTCTATAATTAGATAATAAATAAATACTAAAATGAGGAAAAAGAGAATAAAATCCTATATACAATAAAGGTTCTGCTGCCTTTTATATGATGCAGAACCTCTCTCCTGCACACTGCCTTCTATGAGAAGCTACTTTTCTGAATCTCGTCACTGTCATGCTTATATACCCTTTTAAGTCAATCTTTGCTCATTCCTACAAAAATTAAGAAATCTGTGCTTGCCCTGCGTTATGGATGAAAGCACAGTTCTCTTGCAGAATCCCTTGTAACTCAAACAGTTCAAACAGCATCGTTTCAAAGACCATTTTTGTTTTATTACCATAAATGATTCATTCATTTCTTAAGCACGGACACTTATATGTAAATATTTTTGAAACCTTTGTGTTCAGTGTTGATGTCAGTGTTAGATTTTACAAGGGTCTCTTCACTGTTTATGTGGACAGCTTGAGAATCTTTCAAGGCTTTGAAAATATATGTAATCATAACCACTAGCACAAAATCCGCTCTCAGACTATACAAAGTCACTTTGTTTTTATATCAGCTATGCATACTTATTATAGGGGTTTCTGTATTACCTGACTCTCCAATTTGTCACACAGGACATCAGAAAGGATGGAAAATGCACTCGGGGTTTGTCTATATGACTTGTATGTCTGTATATTTTATAGTTACAGAAATGTCACACAAAGCAACTGGCATGCAGATTTCAGGAGTGCCAAATCTGGACTGGAGACTAAGAAGTGATGATACATCTAGTCTTGGGCTCCATCCCTTAAAAGGCTTTCAGCAGCAAGACTACTACCTTTCCCTTTTAAATTTAAATTTTGTAACCTAAAATACACTTGTTAATATTACTTTTTTCTTCCAGAAGGAAATAACTATATTTGATTTTATACCTATCAGGTTAAATAAGGCAGATGTTTGTATTCTCATTGCAGTAAGATTACTATGCAAAATCTCATTTTAATTTGTTTTTAATTTTAGAATATATATGCTAAAATAAAATGTAAAATTCAGGCTAGTGAAAAATGTCACCTACTATAGTTTTATTATCTTCTTAAGAGTGTACTCTTTGTAAGTCACTTAGTGAATTACACTAAACAATAAGAATAAACCATCCATTATGTGTTTTTACTATCTTGGGCACCATATATATATTTTAAATCCCATGTTAAGATTTATATTATATTGAAGTTATATATCTGTTGTTGCCTGTATATATATGTTGGGTTTGCCTATAAAATGCTTACTGCTTAATTTTATATTAAAATTATATTACAATTTATATTCTATTTCTAATGGCTAGTAATACAATTCAATTGATTTATTTATATTTGCAATCTTCCATAATCAAAATGTCTTTATCTTGGTGCCTTGGAATGTATATATGAGAGAAGCTGTGTCATCAAAATAGACAATATCAAAAAAGAGACAATATCTCTTTTCTTGAAATTTCCTTTAAAAAATATCACAAGATTTCTTAGAATTATGGAAGTTAGCCAAATTTCTGGACAATGTCCAGAACTGGTCTACACTACTCTATAAGATGACTTTTTAAAACCACACTCTGAAATACAATATTTATGGCAAAAAGTATGTAATCCTTTAAAAATTCCTCTGTCCCATTATTTTTTGGAGTCTGCTTCATGCTTCCAAGCCACTAAAAGATGTTTTTGACAGCTATTTCATAACATGCTGCTGACTAAGTCATGAACTGTTAGAGCTTCATTAAGCGCAATTTATACGGAAGCTACTACCTCCAGTCAGGGCAGTATTTAAGCACCTCCAAGAATGGAGTATATCAACACAAGGGAAAGCTACAGTCACGAGTAAGGGGAAAGCGGCACTGAACAGCCCAGGGTTCTAATGAGTCAAAATGGATATTTACTCAATACTAGCCAAAAATAAGTACATATCTTGTAACATTATTCTAAAAACACTTGAGAGAGGAATACAATGTGTCTTTTCTCAATATTCAAAATTAAGTATATTTTGTTGGTGAGACTAAAATTGAAGCATTTCCTTATACAAAGCTATAAGAATATTATAGGTGAGGTCTGACCAAATGCATAGCATAGTTAAAGGGAAATTTTCTATTGATTTCAAATAATCTAGGCACATAGTTCATCTGCAGAAAAATGACTTTTTCATATTCATAAATATGTATTTATATATGTAAATATATGTGTGTACATATGGAGGAGAATGGATTGAGAGAGAGAGAAAACAGCTTTGAATAACATAAATGAACACTGAGATTGCCAGTGATTGGTTTTGACTGTCACTGCTAAATTAAACCCAAAATTAGACTAGAATATGATTTCAATCATTTCTATGCAATTTCACTGACTAAGTTTTCATGAAAAGATAAAATCAGAGCAATTCACAAAATAAGCAGTGAGTTGAGCTAGTAACATAGATGCTTTAATCTTTGAAAGGTACTTACTGACTATATGCGGAGCTCTGCCTACTAGTAAAGGGACCTGCACTGGCTTTACACACTAATACAACATGAGCCCTTGTTAGGGAGCTGGAGCTGGAGGAGAATAATCTAAGCAGACTTTTTGAGATACTAAAGTCATATCTAGCAACTCCAGCACAGACTGCAAGTTTCAAATAAAACATCTTAGTCATAAATTGACAGTCTTCATACTTTCTGATCCAGAAAGTATAAATCGTTGTCTCTCAATTTTACTGTGTAGGAAAATGAAGACATGACAAGAGGAAACTTTTGGGTTTAATTTTCCTTACAGGGTCAGGTTGATGACAGGAACATCTGGCAATTGAAAGCAGCATACACTTAATAGCTACCTAAGAGATGAGGTTTGAGAACTATTATTATTCAACCAAGACATAAAATATTGACTAGACATAAAAAAAGACAGAATAATAGTTTTTAATTAAATTCAGTTGTTACTTTGTAAATAGAATAACAAGTCTTAGTGATGGCTTGATTGTCATATGGGCATCCCATCATTTTGTAATCCATTTAAGAACAAAATTGTTGATAGCCTGGTATTTAGAGTTTATCTACTGTTGTATTTTAAGATTATTGAGTTGTGCTCTAATGTCAAATTCATCTGCAGTGTAAGTGACAAAACACAAACTACATTCTGTTTAATCTCTGGACAGGTGTTAGAAAGAAGGCTAAATAGTGACATATTTATCAACACCTCTGCTTAGAATTCTTTGCAAGTGATGTATTTTCCATATCAGCCAAAGCTATTTACCCCTGACACTTTGTCTATTAGAATAGAATCATCTTCAGAATGATATAAATAGTAAGTTGTATTTTTTAATCACCAAGGAAGATGAATCACTAAAATAGGGGGAAAAAATCTCTGGTAAAATTAATGCACTATCAGCCAAAATAAGTACTTTTCTTATCATGCATTTTTTCTGACCTTTCAATGTCCTGTAATTACACTGGAATTTAAAGAAAGTTCCTGATATATTCAATAGAATAATATCATTTTCTCAGCACAAATGGAACTTTTATCAACCTCTGACCAGCCAAGTCAATCTTAATTTGCAGAAATTTTTAAAGTACCTTTCACATCTGCAGAACATCTCACTTACTTACTTATTTTTCGTAAACTTCATGTATCATGTTTTTCTAAGGTATTTGCAGACATCCGAAAACTACACAAATTGAAACAAAGCTAGATAAGATAATCCTGTCCAACAAAGCTCTCACTGTGCCTCAAAACCACTCATTGTCTCAGTTTACTCCCAGTACTGCCAGTCCAAACACTCAGATAATGATTTCTTTCAGGTCAGAAAGTAGGATAGAAAGCCTGTACTCCAGCAAACTCTGGCCACTCTGGGAACCTGTTTGGAAAAATCCCATGGGATAGGGCCCTAGAAAGGAGGAAGGTCTAAGAGATCTGCTTAACAGTCAAGGATCACATTCTCCAAGCCCAAGTTAATGCATCCTTATGAGTAAGAAGTCAAGGAAAAGGGGCAAGGAATCTGCATAGATGAGCAAGGACATCCTAGCAAAACTCCACCAGAAGCAGGAAGAATACTGAATGTGGAAAAGAGAGTAGACCCCTTGAGAAGAATATAGGAACATTGTCAAGTATACAGGAATGAGACTGGGAAGTCCAAGGTCCATTTGGAATTAAATCTGGCAAAGAATGTCAAGGACAACAAGAAGAGCTTCTTCAAAAACATCAGTATTCAAAGGAAGACTAGGAAAAATGTGGGTCCGCTTCTGAAAGGAGCGGGTACCCTGGTGAAGAAGGACATACAGAAGGCAGAGTTACTTAATGCCTTTTTTCTTCAGTCTTTACTAAGATCAACTAAGATGAACTAAGATCAACACTCAGGAATCCCATACCCTTGAGACGAGAAAAAGTCTGGAGAAAGAAGGACTTTCCCCTGGTCAAAAAAGTTCGGGTTAGAGATCATTTAGGCAAAGCTGACACCCACAAATCCAGGGATCCTGATGGGATCACCCACCAGTACTAAGGGAGTTGATGGATGTCATTGCTAGGCTGCTGTCCATCATCTTTGAAAGGTCATGGAGAATAGAGGGCAAGAAGGAAACTACAACCAGTCAGGTTCACCTCCATTCCTGTAAAGGTGATAAGGAAAGGTGGGTAGGGTATGAGAATGGGCTCAATCTATTGATTGGGTCACCTTTAAAATATGTTTGCCATTTTACATGCCACTATTCCAAGGCTGACCTGACAGTTTCCTCAGTCTATACATCTAACTCGCAGTTTCTCAGTTTCTCAGCTTGCTCTTGCAAACACCAGAGCCTTCCCTGAGTGTGTGCAGCCTCCAAATCTGCAGCCCTTTCCAATCCCCCTCACATTTCTCCAGGTCATCTATCATTTTGTGTAAATGCAGGTAGCATCCAGCCCATACAACCTCTCTGTCACGGAGCAGTCCTCCAGATATTTTCTCCACTGTCAACTTTCTTATCTGATTTCATACATTTATACACATCAGTATCCCTAGATAAAGGAAGGAGTTGTCCTCTGCTCCAGAACTCATTGATATCTCTGGGAACACTAGTTGTGGACTGGCATGGACTGATGAACTTCTTCATCTATTAGACATTATTATTATCTTTGGCCTTCTTATCTTTCATCTAAAGAATTAAAACAATTTCTTTATAGGTACAGCTTCTTTGTAAAATCAGTCCATTCATTTATTTTTCCATTTGTTCCATTAGGTTGCCACCCAACAATAAAAATAAAATTGTTCCTTTCAGATGATGTCAATGACCAGGATCTTTTATTAAGTCTGCTCTAGGCATGTAGAGCTTCTGAATAAAATGTAATCAGAATTAAACGTGGTAGTTAAAAAGCTCAGGTTACTTACTTCCCAGCCAATTTCAGTGTATTTGATTTACGATGATTCTGAAAAGTTCTTGTGTATAACCAAATGTCTGTCTATTTTACCACAAGGACTGGATCAGTCCAGAAGGATATTAGACAAGTGTTTTATTACCAGTTAAGACTAATGCTATAAACTCAGGGATTAAACTGCATGTACAGACTTATGCTTGGACATTTCAGTTTTCAAGTCACATTGTTGAGCTCATTTAAAAAACTTGTTTTCTTGGCCAAAAGTGTAGATTTACAAACTGTCATTTTCATTGACAAGTGGTCAAGCTGAAATATTTTTACAAGCTTTGTTATACAATAAAAGCAGATTTCAAGAGAATCCCCAATATAGTCCAGAAGTAGGAGGAGTTTTGTCTCATCTGTCTTAAAGCAATAACTCATCAACACAGTTAAAATGGAGAAACAGTGGGAAGAAACTCACTTTTTATGCTTAGTTTGAATGGAAATTCATTTTAAAATAGGTAAGCAAACCAATTGGTTTTGGTTTGCTTACATGAATCAGTACAATTTTTGTTGAGTTCATCAGTGATGATTGCACAGTCTAGGGAAAAATTGAAAACCACATGGATGTTTCTTTTCCTCCTTCTCACATTGGTTTATTTAATTTACAAAGCTAAAGATTATTCAATTTGTTGCAGCTCACGTTTGGTGTCACGGGAGGCAAAGGGCATGCCCTGAGCAGGTGGGTGCAGCTCAGTCCACACACGAGCCAGATGTGACCCAGCTCTTCTATGCAAGCAGGAACTCGCATTAATGTGCCATTAAATCCTACCCCAAACTTCCAGCTGAGAAACTGGAAGCAGAGCAGCTCACTGTTGCTGGGCACTTCCTTATTCCCTGGTCAGGGAGCAACAAGGAGCTGAGTCTGGCAGCTCCCTCTGGCTTCAAGCTTCCATTTTGTTAGCCTCTTGTTGGATTTAGAAACTGTTTGGAAAAGCACTTAAAAAATTAGTGAATTTTCTACTGCTAAGCACTTTGGACACAACCCTCATGACACAGTATTTGGTTATGTAATCTATAATTGTTGGAAAGTTAGTACAAGCTTACAAGGATGAAAAGGTTCCCAAGATCCCTCACCTCGTCCAGATCCTGATCCCACTGCAGGGGCAACACAGGCTCCAAACCTGGAATAACATGTGGCCCAGCATGTTCAATTAATTTTTCTCACTGAGAACTAGGAATGTTTTTCAACATCACAAGGCAGATTCTGTGCCTGGGTGTTCCTTTTTATCAGGCAGAGGCAGAGAGATTTTAAGGTATTACCAGTATTATCAGGCTGCCATAAACACTTCAGTCTTTTTTGTATTGAGAGCAGTGAAATATTTGCCACTGATTTTAATAAGGAGAGGATTAGGGCCAAAATCCTAACTGAAGAGTTTTGTTTTTTTTTTTAAGAGAAGAAATATTTCATATAAATGTTCTCTTGTTCTCTCGAATATGCTTAATCTGCCTAAACCGCGTGAACTGTGTTAAGTATTTATTTTTAATTGGATACAGACAAAAACATTTTATATGGCAATTACTTTTAAATGAAGAAACCCTAAAACACTTCCTAAAAGAAAATGATCTGAAATCTTGGTTTTAAGCACAGCATTTCTTTTGATTTTATTACTCTTTCATATGGTGATCAGTGGGAAATACTTTTAAAACTTTACCAGGAAGTATAACTGCAAATCCTAAGGAATAGTAAAGTGAATTTTAAATCATTATCTTTAAATTTAATTATTTAAAATTTATTATTTAAAATCTTAAGTTTTTAAGGTTTTTATGTTAATAATTTTAAATAATAAACTTTTTTTTTGTGAAACACTTTTTAGCTGTGCTACTTATCTACTGTTTCGTTTAATAATACTTCCTCTTTAGCTGTAATGGTCCTTGAATTTACTTTACTAATCACTGCAAAATATTATTGATAGGGCTGCAGCAAAACTTATAGTTCACTGTACTTATAGCTCACTGAGCTGAGCTAGGCAGCCTCTTTGAAGATGTAAATAAAGTTTAAATATAAGATCTTCAGTTATTTTCTCTGCCGTTATCTGCACTATATTTTCACTCATATCTTAAAACACTTTCTATCAGTAAAATAAATATACTTTACAGCGTCTTATACTATTACAAATGTTATAGAGCGAAATACTGAGCCAAGAGTGATCTCTCAGGCAATTCCTATTGCTATTAGCTAGTCTTCACTGGCTACAGACTTTGCCCAAACTGACTGAAAACAATAAAAGATTTTTAATTATCTGCATGGAGTTGGTTGCTATACGTCATACACATATTTTGAATGTATGATAAAGACTAAAATATTTTTAGCAAAACAACTTCCAAAGGATTCAGGACAACAATTTTTGAAGCAGTTGTATTCTTATTATTTTTTTATAGCTGAATACGATTGTCTGGTTTTGAGATTTCCTGTTGAAATGACATGGGTAATGTATACTTACTTTCAACCCTAAAGCATTCTTAAAAACCTAAACCTCTGTAAGTAATGGTTCACCTTACACCCCATGATCTAAATGAGAAAGAAAAAAATCCAGGAAAAAATATCTGAATGTGAATTTAACTGCATGTACATACTTCTCAACAGTGGTTTATTCCACTTGCAAAATTCAGAGAGGCTTAGTTGTGAAGGAAAAAAGCTGATTGTGCAGTTATCAACAAAGATAAAAATAGACACTGATAGTTGTTTCTAATGGAATTAGGTGTTACTGTCAAAAATGAGAGGGAGGACTCAGCTAACTTTGTCATTACATCTGAAGGGAAGGCTGAGGCCTGAGGTAAGTACGTGCGATCAAGAGTCCAGATGAATGGTCAAGTATTTCAAGAGAAGGTTTGAGAGAAGAAAAGAAAGTCAATAAAGAGATTTTCATCTTCTGCTGTTACATGACTGGGATAAAAATTGGACAGTCTTGTTTCCTTAAGCTTTTTGTTTTCTTTATATAGTGTTTCCAACAAGTTTTTTTTTTTTTTAAGAGGTTCCCTAACTATAATGGTAGCTGGGGTCCTAAGCTTTCAATATGAGATTCAGATTTAATTTCAGAGCAAAAATAAATCACTCTTTGGGGCTACAAAAATAAGCAGGGCTGCTGGGACTTTAAGACTTAGTATTAGGGTCAGAGCTGTCTTGGGTATCAACCTTGCTAAGAGCTGGATGAATTAAGTTACTTGGAGAGACTAGGATCTAAATAAAATCGCCTTGGTACAACCTGCGACATCAGGAAACATGCACTGCTGTCCTAGAGAGTCTGAGCCTGTTCCCAGGAACGGAATAGACAAGTGTGAACATTACGGAAAAATCAGTTGTTTACTCACATGTCAACATAAACAGTAAAATGAGAGTGCTGCTAGCAGGATTTTCAATTGCCAGCTTAATAAATACTCAGAAATATGTATTATTCTGAATAAATATTCAGGAACCACTGAAAATCAGGTTGATTTCATTCTTTTCACTCTTGGGCCTATCTTCTTAACACAAAAATCAAGGTTTCTTTCTTCAGAGGTGTGTTCCTCATAGCCAATACTCATTTACATAGAACTTTCCCTTCAAAATAATCATCCTTCTTACAAGCTCGGTGAGATTCTTCCTTTTTGTGGAAGAGCAATAGAAAAGGTGCAGCTGGTGCTATCTAACTTAGTGATCCAGAATTGATCCAGAATTTGGGCACCAACTGTGTTTAGTAATTTGCAGTCTCCCATCAAGGAAAGAGAAGTTGAAGGAGAAAAATAAGCACCTAAAATTCACCTTTCACTTTTCCTACCTCACACAGGTGAGAAGTAGGTTGCAGGGGACAGAAGGTAAGAATTTGTTACTTTTTAGATAACTGCCTTCCCAAACCTGCACCTGGAGGCCCCAAGTCTTACATTTCAATTGCAGATCACTTCATCATAAAAAGAAAACAAACAAAAGCACAGCCCAAAAGCACATAGTATTTCTGAGGTGCAATTGCAGAGAATTCAACTTATATTTATACTTAAAAATGTCATCCGTGTTGTCACACAGATACAATACATTGAAAGCTTGGTTTGTTGAAATTAGTTTTCACCTGTGTAAAATCCCTTCTGGCTGGTTTTCGATTCTGGCTATCAGGAGTTCAGCTTGTAGTGTTTCTCTGTTCAGTTCTTTGAAGACATAATGGGATAGAGATATTAAAAATTCCTTCAGATATTTGTAGTCAGAAAAGATATTATTTGCATTAGTAGCACCCAAAAAAAAAATGAAAGAAAAAAAAAACAAAAAGAGAAAGTTTATAAGCCTTCTTGCCTTTCCTAAGCAGCTGCTTAGGAGTGATGTCTCAATATTTTCTTTTATAAAAAAATAATTCTAAAACATCTGAAGCTCTCTCCCAGTGCTTCTGACTAACTCCTTGACAAGGAAAGTAAATCTCCTGTATTCTCATTATGGTCAGCAGTGGGGCTGCCTGTCTGAATTTGGAGGATGTTAACAAATTATATTACATATTTTAAAGCTGCAGCTTTACTTTCACTCTGAAATCACAATGACAGCTAAGAAAACAAGTTCTGTACTTTAAAATCACATTTTTAATATTTTGTGGTTGCATTCTGTCCCTGTTGGTTGTAATATGATCATACACATGACATGACATGCTGGTGAATAAAAGGTTCATTTACTTCTAACACTAATTTATACTGTTACTTAAGTATAAGACCTTTCCCAATTTAGAGTATTTTTGTCTGACTACAGGTTTAAAAGAATATCAGTTGCTTTATTGTCTAATGTTTGTTAGTGTGCTTGTTCTGAAACAGGTTTACCTGGGAAGATTTTATATAGATTAGAGCACAAATTATTTTACTAAGAAATTCTGAATATGCCAGAGTCTTTGGAGCAAGTGGATAGAGCAACTCAGGTGGAAAAATATAGCAGTCAGTAGCCACCTACTGAAGATTTCAGCTTATGAGCTGTTTTGGACATAAGCATTTTGTATATATCTGGAAAAGACGAGATCATTTTGCTCGTCTTTGCCATAGACACCCGAAGAGGTGTTATATAATGGTGATATATACAGAGATATAGTCATTATTTTTAAATTGTGTCAACATTTCAGACTCACTTTTTAATTTGCTAGTTTTTATTTTAGTTAGAAGGCTGATACAAATCAGAATTGAAGAAATTCTGAGATATAAGGGTTGCTTGACACCTGCATCAGCACTATTGTTCATATAAACCAGCGCAGTTTCTGATTTCCTTGGCGCTAAATTCTCCTAAGGTTTGAAATACATTTTTTTTAGAGTTGACGTAATTATTATTATAGAAATCAATTTTTGAGCTTTGACGACAAAGGGGTTTATGACTAATCTCTCATCTTGTTTTAATAATCAGACTTATACCAACAGATTAACACCAGCTGAAGATGTGCCACTGTCACTGAAATTAAATACTGACCTGATTTTTCAATGGAGGAGGAACTAATAGCCAGTGAGGTTATATTTGTATTGCTAATGAAAATGTTTTCTTATCCAGACACTTAATCCTGTATTTGGGTTATGATTGCTCCATATGCTCTGATTTTTCTCACATTAGGCCAGCTCTACTGGTAATGTACAATACATTATCTAAATGACCCCATTCTCATGTGCTTTTTTACGTTCCTCAGACTTTGGGAAATGAAGGACCAAACCATTTGGTTAGGATAAAATTAAATAAATACTTGGGTCCAGAAAAATTGGAAAATTATTTGTTCGTGCTGGCTATGTTTGCTATCTATTTTTCTTATATTGTTTTCCTTTGCAATACAGCATTATAAATTGGAATAGACCCTAAAGTATCAAAACTGGAGCTCAGAGTATTGTAGAACAAATGATTGGTGACTCTCTCCTGGAACAGTATCCTTGAGCTGTGGTAAATAGTGCAGAATATGAATATGTGAAAATAATCAGCACAGACCCATCTTCACTGTGGGGCCAGATTCTACCTTGTGGTGGAGAGCAAGTAAAGTGCTTTCCCTTACATGCAGTGTGGCAGGTGCAACCACAGACTAGGAGAGAGGAGTCCCAAGAAAGGGCTCTAGCTTCATTATGAAGAGTGTCAGGCACATCAGACTTTTCCTTGGAAGAAAGAGATCCTGAGCTAGGAAAGCAAATCACCACTGGCTTCCCTGAGTAACTCAATTTTATGCCAGAGGCAAGGACTAAAATGATATGCATAGCACTGCTTTAATAATTTTTGTGCTAATAACAGGATTTCATCCCTATGTAGATGTTCAACATAGCCTTTCTCATGATTACCATAGGTTCATAAACCCTAGTGCATAATTTTTCATCCATTATTCCAATGTGGTTTGGCAAGCCAGTCAGAAAGCATCATTCTTGAAAGCATCTCTAAATGATTTTTGGTTTGATGGAGATTTTATTTGAATGGAGAAATACATCTTCTCCCATTTTGAATAAGAAATAAAAGCTTCTCCTGAAAAGCCAAGTCAGTTCACCAGAGAAACTGAAACATTTTAAAACATCTTGTATTGCAAAGTATGTGATAACTCTCTTGTCACTGCAATAGTTATAAATAGTTTTTAAAAGATAAAAAAAAGCTTATCATCTGTTGAATTTACTATTTTTCAAATAGGTTATGAGACCTCTTTAGTGAGGTATGGTTTCAGTATACCAATCCAGCTACTTAAAGGGATGTCAAAAGATTAACAAAATGCCTTGCTAGCTATAATTAGACAATGCTTTGTTAAAACACTTAAAATTGAGAGCCAGAGGGAAAGAGTATTCTGCTCTTTGCACATGTTTCACAGTGTTGGGACAGTTTGATCCAGTAAAGTTACTATTGTCAGTTTGCATCAGTATAACTAACTTTAAAATATGGTCCAGTGGTTTTAATTTACCACTGCAAATGCATTTTTTTCCCAATTAAACTAGAGCATCATTAAAGGAGATTCCCCCTCTGCAAAGGAGAGAGGATTCCAGTGGAGAACTTATGAAGAAAGAAACGAAAAGAAAAGAAAAGAAAAGAAAAGAAAAGAAACGA
>JAUBNY010000040.1:217043-225578 GCA_032275445.1 Crypturellus soui
CTAGATCTCCTCTCCAAGTTGATATAGGAATTCCCGGCTGATATCTTATGCCTCACCTAATCCTTGAATAATGTGTAACTAAAACCAGTGATGATTTCACATTCTTTCCAAGCATTTATGATAATTTTTATATGTCTGGGACCAAGAATCATTCTAACTCAATGCATTTTAACAAAAACTCCTCTCCTATGCCAGTAATGAATCCCAATTACACACACATTTAACTGTTTTTTATTACATTTCAAATATATCATTTGCATCACTCCTGTTTCCTAAATGAAACCACAATGCTGTAATAATTCCAATATTTAACATAAGTTTAAATATACCATATCATTAATAATCTTTCTCCTGAAAGAGAAATATTACAATTTTAATATGAATAGGTCCCTTTCACAAGCTCATGTTGGCTATTATTAATTTCACTGCCCTACTTCAATTCTTTATTAATTGATTGCTATGATATCATTTATCAAAGCTATGATGACAGGTCCATGAATTATTCAAATTTTTCCATACCCCATTTTTAATCTTGGCTTGACATTAGCTTTGATTGGATTTTTCTCAGTGATCCCTGATTTACTGAAAATAAATATGAATAAATCAGACAACTCCCAAGCCATATCTTCTAAATCTCCTGGGTATAACTTTTTTGGAACAGTAATTTTAAAATACCTTAAATTCAGTAAATACTGTGTGGTTTCCTAAGAGTCTGCTAAGAGTCTAGCGGAAAAGAAAGTATATATATACCATTGTCCATTACAATCTTGTTTTTTCTATATAGTTCTTTTATCCTAAAGGTAAAATAAATAATAACTGAATTAACTTGGATTTTCTGCATTTTTATTCAATCTTGTGTCATTATCAGTTTTAACTAAAGTATTATTTTTCATCATTTAGGGCATATCATTTGAAAGGTATATCTGTCATAAGGGAAGAAATTATTCCACTTCCCCTCTACACCAGGTTATTATGTCTTTGATTTTGTTTTTTTTTTCTTAATATCAACTTAGACTTTTTCTCCAGAATATTGTTTTTGAGAAATTCAGTAAAGTTTTCTTTTAGTTTTTCAGTTATGAATCATATTTTTTGTTTAAATTTTCTTTTGGATGATTTGACTTGTAATTGATTTCAGCTTTGTGAAACTGAAGTCGCTTAAGGCAATACATGTTTATTTATATGAGATCATTTGCCTCAGTTCTTTTGCAATCTTTATAATGTAAGCAGCTACTAAATTCTAACTTTAGGATTTATTGTTTTCCCTATGACAGAATGAGAAGTAATAGAATTTTCCATATTGACTACAACAATTTTATTTAAAAAAAGTCATCTATTATTTCCAAAAATTATGATGTTTTAATATTGGCAGCAAGAGAGCATGAGCATCTAGTCAGACTGAATTCCTCCATGATAATGCAGCTTCTTCCTTCAGTCTGTAATTCTGTTGTCAGGTGTAATTTGATGATTAATACCAGCTGCTGCCTTACAAACCATATTCTGTGGTGTCTGTTGGTAACGCAACCCAAATAATCAGTGAAATGGAAGAACTATGCAGAATGTAATTTTCCTTTTCCCCAAATAGATTAGAGATGGTGATTTTTAATATTTTCAACATGCAAATCTTCTCATGAGGTCTCATTAGCAGTGCAAGGCAAATTTTACCTTTCTCATTTTCCATTAGCAAAACACTTTTCTGCCTAGTGTTCCCTGTGGAAAGGGAGATCTCTCTGCTGAGCTGTGAAGAGACTCAGATCACATAAATTCTACTGAAGTCCAAAGTAAGGTTGTGTTCACATGTCTCAAAAGAATTCAGATCATCTATTCTCAAACACCTAAAATTATTCAGTAAAAGCTTTTTGAGTTTATGCATATTAAAACCTGTAAAATAGGACCATTGAGTATTTTGCATTGGAGGGCATGTCCAGCTCTGGTGCTGTTCAGCAGTGAAGTGATTCTAGAATTTAATCCAAATTCTCATAGGAAAACAACCCAATACATCTGCTTATAGGACCAACAATCTTTAAAAAAAAATCAAGTCTAGTGCAAAGCTCACCCTCTTTGATTACAAAACAGCACACAGAAACATAGAAAAAGAAAATTTACTTTGGAGAAGTAAAAGGAATTTGGAAACCAAATCTTAGGTTTTCTTTAGCGTTAAATGTTTTCAATCCACTTTGCAAAAGATCAAGGTATTTAACTGCCAGGCTAGAAAAGGACTGTTTTCTCATATCAATTTTGAAGGTGGGACAATACCATTGCACCACCATTGTGCCAGAGATACTATAACTGACCAAAGAAACACTGAAACAGAGGATCTTGATGCAGTAATTAGGCTTTTTACCAGGACCATCCAAGGAAGAGGTAGAAGGACCATTTGTTAGTTGCATTCCCTAAATGCTGGAGTAAGATCAGCCCAGGAAGAATAGCACAGATAGCACAGCTGTGTAGCTTAGTTTACCTAAAAAAGAGGAGGTAATATATGCAGAATTTGGGCCAACTCTGTCATAAGAGACAAATATCACATCTTTCTATGGGCTCATTTGGGTAGATTAGTAATTCCACAAACATAGGTAGGCAATGCAATGTATTATACTATTTATTTTTTTGTAGCTTTCTAGATACCCACTGTTAAGGTTACTCAATGTTTTATTTTTGTGGACTCAGAATCAAAAGAAAACCTCACAGAAACCACATGTATGTGGATCTGCTATGTCTCATGAGTCTTGCCACTAGTCTGTAACTCACAGTTCTGAGCTAAAAATGGCACAGTCAGTAGGCTGTGAAAGATAGAGGCCAACACATTTTCTCTTGAACAGGCTTATTTAAAAAGCCAAAAAATCAGTAAGGCTATGTGTACGGTCCTGAATACCCCAAACTGCCCATCATGTAAAGCAGTATGAAACTGCCAAAGCATGACCATTTAGGAGAAGGCAGTGCTGCAAGACAAGGCTAAAACAAGGGGGAAATCCATCACCAAAGAGGGTCCCACCACATCTCCATCAGTATTTGTCACAGACATGGCTTGTGATCACAAACAGGACTGTGATACACATCCGCCCCTACTCCGCAAGACATAAAGCAAAGACACAGAGGGGCGCAAAAACCCTGATGCATCCGGAAAAGAGTGATTTCAGAGTGGGGAAGGCGATATAGTGCATACACCCAGGATCCGCTCCAAAGCCCTGGAATACTTCAAGTACATGTTATGCTTTCCTGGACCCCAAGTGCCTCCTAAAGTCAAGCACTTTAAGAGATGACAGCACAAACACCTCTGGGACAAACAAACACTCATGTAAATGCATACTTACAATTTCCCTTTCCGCAAATATACTTTTAGATGGAATTTGAGATAAAGAGTTTCTAAAGGAGAGGGTGAGTAGTATCAAGGGGAACTCTCTATATTCAAATGAATGTTCAAAGATCTTTTCTATGGTATTCAACACTTAAAATAAAACTGCAGCCATTCTTGGAAATTAAACCACTGGTGGAAACTTGTGTTTGCAATGGAATAGACTAACCGAAATTATAGAAGTAATGAATATAATTAAAAAGTATTTATATATATAATTAGTCTAACCATGCTATAGTGAGGCTAGAGATGTTTTAACAAAGAGAGAACATTATTTGATTATAAAACAATAAGACCAGAATTTATTTGATCAAAAGGTCTTGAGAATGAAAGTCACATCACAGAGCCTGTGTCATTGGTGTGTTTCACAAACATAGCACATGAGAGATAAGGGGTGAGATTGATTCGGGCTATATGGCATTTTTATTGATAATTTTTTAAGACAATGTATACTTTGTTAAATCTTTTGTCCCCATTAAAAAGAAGGCTCAGAATTTACCATCTAAAACTATTCCCACTCAATTCTGCCTAGTGAGAAATGCAAACACTGGCGCATATGTGGTAATTAAGTACAGATGTGATTATTTGACAAATAATCATAACAAATAATTGTCACTTCCTTGTTTATAAACCACTAATTTAAAACATGTGTGTACTGACCTAACCTCACTAGTGCACCCTTTGCCAGTGTGGGGAGAGAAGAGGGAGAGAGGTTCAAGCTGTTATCTTTTCTGTAAGAAAACTAACCTTTTGTTCCCTGCTTATAACTTTCTATTTCACACAGTTATTCTTCTCAGAAGTTTCAAACTGGCTTCTGTTTTGCAACACTTGTCGTAAGAAGCCACTTTAGCAGAGCAGGGTGGGAGGACACATGTACCAGACACAGTGTATGTGTGGTGAGACCGTATCACCTCACCTCCGTGTATTAGAGACAATCATTTATATTATTAGAATGGTGCACTCTTCCAGACATGCTGAATATACAGGTATCCTTTCAGTCAGAAGACCCCTAGGTAAGTATAAGGAAATAACTAACGTAAGCAATATTTCCTGAGCCAGAACTTAGTCTCATCTCACGGTCTATGCCTACACTTACCACAAGCCGATTATGAGCTGGGCATGCAAGAACTATGGCCAGATCGGGGGTTCCATATTTGTACAGTTGTACAACTATTGCCTTGAGGTTGTAAAAGGTTGCCTTGAGGTTGTGGAAGATGGGCATAGAAACCTACAGGTAAAAGAAACATGTAGCAACACACCCAAGAAGAAATAAAACATTTCAAAGACATCTCAGACTATCTTCTCCCTCTGTCCATTCAAAACTCCTAAACTTTTGGCTTGTTCATGAGTTTGACTTGTTCCAGGTATGAATCCAAAGCTGGAATTTAAGAACTCCTCCTGTCTTCATAAGAGCCACAAGAAACTAGTTTGTTTAAATATTGGAACATAATTTTTTAAATAATTTTTCCCATGTATATCAATAAAACTGAAGGTAATTTCACTTAATGATGTTATACCAAAGATAAACAAGAAGTGACATCAATAATGATTAAGATGGTATATTTTTGGCTTGCATATGTCATGTAACTATGTTTACTTTAAAGTATATTGTTTATATGTTCTGAAAAATGTTAAACCCAGTCTTCAAACAATTTAATTTAGGTTCTCAATCAAATGCTGGTGTGGAGTCTTTAGGAAAAAAAAAAAAAAAAGAACAAGGCTCTTGGTGAGTGTTTATGCAAAAAAAGCACTGTTTATATTTCAGCTTCCCATCAGAATCTGTAGCGTAATGTTTACAGTAAGCAGCCAAAAAGTTGTATAATTTGGTCACCATGAACAATACCATTTTAATTAATTATTACAACTGTCTGTCATATCAGCATTGTGAGAAATGGAAATAGAAGTGGGCTTGTATCATCACAGCTTGTAGACATTTCTTCTTTCATTTTCTGTATTTTTCAGTAGATATTTAATGCAATATAATACAAACCCTAGTTCTAGTAAGTGATCAAGTTTGAAAACAATATGTAATGCACTTATACTAGCTAAGATCATGCATAATCATTCAATTCTGAATGCAGGGAGGAGTTGCAGAACTTTGCCCTGCCACTTTTTGCGCTCTTTAGCAGCTGCAGCCACTGCCAAGATCCCCATATTTTGGTGACACAGGGGTTGTTCCCCAGATAGAGCAGAGCAGAGGCTTGTGGGGACACTCCAGAGGTGTCAGGGATGGGGGACTGGTGCTTCCCATACACCTGGTTGCCCCAAGTGCACCATGGACCCCTCCAAATCCACATCCCCACATTGTCTCCCAAAGAAAACTAAAGCACACAGGAAGAAGAAAAATAACCAGCTTTCATCTTGGCATGGAGTTAGGACTGAGGATATTCTGTTCACAAAACAGTCAGAACAGGGAGATGAAATGTGAACTGCACTCTTCCAGTCCATGAGGACACAGTCTGATCCTTCTTTCTTGATATGTTGGGGGGCACAGGTGAGTCCCTGTGCCTTTGTATTTGCTAAGAATGATAAAGAATACAAATAATGTACTTTTCAGAATGAGCTGCTACACACTTCAAAATACTCTTTTCAACTGTGACAGAAAAATATTTATTTAACTGGTCCCTCATGGTAGTTTCAAAGAGCAAAACCCATCCAAGATGAGAGAAACATATTCTTTTGGGAAATTTCTCAGTCCTACACCTGAATTTAAGTGATGATGATTGAAACCTTCCTTGGTTGCACAATCAGTAGTTGTGCAGTCTCATAGTTCAGTCTTCTGGCCAGTATATAAAGCTGCTCTCAGGGGTATAGACCGCAGAGTCTAACTCTGTTGCTTTCACAGGAGCAACAATACTGTTTTCAGAACCTGTTCACACAGGAGAAATCTAACATTTTGTTCAGAAACTATTCCCTGATTTGACTTCTGAGGGGATAGTCTAATCCATCCTTGCAACATCCTCTTTAGATATTTGAAAAGGAAGTTACTTCTGGATCAGAAAGGCCAAATATATTCTTACAAGAATTCCCTTAAGAAAAACTGGCACTCATCTGCTTTACTGTCAAGCGTCTGCCCCAGAGCTGACCATTAGGAGCTCTGGCTCCGTAACCGAAATGACAAGGACACTAATCTTGTATGTAGGAGCACAGGTAGGACCACAGAAACATTCACATGGGAAAGGACCCCTGGAGATCATCAGGTCCAACCTCCTCCCCAAAGCAAGGTTAACTATGTACACATACTCCAGCTTCTCTCCTACATGGCATTCCACCTGCAATATCTTTTTCCTTTCCTCCCTCTTTTTTTTTTTTCTCTCTCTCCCTTTGATTTATTATTCCATGATTCTGCTTTAACCCCATGGTGCAGCCCACCCTAGAAGCAGCAGTGAAAGCCCAACTAGACAGCCCGCATTACAACCAAAATTGTGGAACCGAGCCAGACTTGCAAAAACAGTGGCTGTGGTTGGCCTGGTAACCCAGACCTTGCACCACAACTGAGCAGCCGCTTTAGCTCCTGAGAACTTCCATAAACCCCCATTACCTCACCTGCTACTGCCTAACCTCTCCTCCCTTCTCACCTCTGCCTCTTTTATTAAATAAGAAAGAGACTAAAAACAACCCTCTGCTTCAAAGAACTTAATACAAAAATATTTTTCAAAGTACTTAAAAGACTCACTAATGTAGTTGTTTTAATCTTCTCCACTAATGAAGATTCCCAGGTTAAGAGCCCCTAGCCAAAATCTCTGACCAAAAACCAAAGAAAACAAACAAGCAAACAAAAACAAAAATAACCTGGGTGACTCTTGAATCGGTTTGTTTAATCAGCTTCATAACTTTTTATCTTTGAAATCCAGCACATTCTGTACATTTTTCCCTCCTGTATAACCCCCCAAATATGTTTTTGTTGCTTGGCATTAATATTCCAGGCAATTTACCATAGGAATTAGCAATTCAAGTACTCTTTAGTTAGATCCCTGAGATACATCTAGCTGTTGTACAATGACAAGTTCATGCTAACACCTTTAGGCTCTGGGTCCATTTACTCCATTAAAATGAATACTACAGAGTTTGTGTTTTCAAAACAGCTTTATGTGTTTTTAAATATGTCATTTAAATGCATACATTTAAAGGAGATATTTTGCCCACTTTATTCAACAGAGAGAATATAATTTTCGGAATGAAACAAATACATTCCTCAAAGAAAAATTTATATGAAAAAAGTATTTCCTGGAAACTATAGGCTGTGAATTTCTGGAGTTTTCCCTATATAACCACAAGAATCAGTTCCAATAAAATCATTTAGGATAACCAGATCAACATAATTTGTTTTCATTCAGAAAGAAGAGAATGGAAAATATCCCTGTTCCAAAATTAACTTGGAAGAAGGAAAATGATACTGATGTCAAATGTCTGTCCTCCTCAGTTCCCCTCTATCTCTGATCCTAGCATATTGAGACTTGTGATTTTACTCTGTACAGCTAGAATCAAGGAAAGAGATGATCTTGTTCTCCATCCCAGCACAATCAGAGAGGAAAATTCCACTACGGAGATCAACTTCTTCTTACCCCAGGAAAGACAAAACCAGTGGAATCATGTAGTAGCAGGTTGATATAGTGAAAAATAAAAAGCTAGGGAAATTTACTTTTCCAGTGTACACACCTGGGCAACAAGAAATGAGTAAACTCATCCATACTACCTACATCAGAGGTAGATCATTTAATTTACATACATACACTTGACCTACTAGGACCTTGCCACCAGGAGGAACTATTCTAGAAGTGGGTGCAGGGCTGCAACAGGGTGCAAGACAAACACACCACATCATTGAAAAGCTGAAATTACAAGACTTTTCCCAGCTGTTCTGATTGTATAGCAGCCAAGTAAGATGGCTTGCTAAGGTGCCCCCACCCGATATGACACTTTTTCCTTGATTAGGTAGAACTGATCTTTATCAAATGGATTTCTCAGATATTGTCCCTAGCTTTCAGAGAACGATTTTAAGAGGTGGCAATCCAGAAATAATAATAATAAATTTAAAAAAGAGGTTACTACTCCTCTCAGAATTTCCACTGAAGAATAGAATTACTCAGCCAGATCTTATTCTCACTTGCTTTTCTCAGTCTCCATAGTTGATTCTTGTAGAAAAGATGAAAAATGAGATGTTCCTTTCACTCATGTCTCACTGA
>JAUBNY010000040.1:225678-238677 GCA_032275445.1 Crypturellus soui
AATTCGTAAATATAACATATCTTTCATATATGAAGAAATGAAAGTTGCACCATATACACATAAGAAGAAAATAACTTGTGGTTTATCCATGACAAAATGATTTTAGAAACACGTAAGTATATCATATTTTTAATAGCTCCTGAGTATTTCAGTTATTTCAAAATTTAATTATTTTCTCTCTTTGTTCATGGATTGGTCAATATACAATCTCAGTTTATGTACTGTGTTTGTTACATTAAAATTCTTGCTGTGTGACTTTGGGAATATCATCGTGATTAGTAACAGACAATTAACAGCTAAGTAACAGTCAACAAAAATGCCTCATTGACAGTGGCCAAAATACTACTCAATATGAGCAACTTTATGTTTGATTTATCTTTTTGTAAAGTTATTTTTCCCTTTTACAGAGAGAAAATAGATTGATCTCAGAGGTTAGATAAAAAATATCTACAGGAACCTATTGAAAGACAGGTTTAGAAATCAAATTGTCTTCCAAGTACAGTTATTATTGATTCATCATCAAAACATTTACATTTAGGGAGAAAATAAAAAAAAAAAGGAGATGAAAACCACAAGACTATATAGCTGTTTTGAAAAAAAAAATTATCTATGTTACAGCAAACTACAAGCTGAAAATGACAAGATAATAGCATGTTCCTCCTTCCAGAAAAATGTAGAACAGCTGGAGAGACTCCAGAAGAAAGGGACAAAGGAATCTTGAAAGATTCTTCAGCAAGGACTGGTTGAAAGAAATAGAATCACTTAGACTAAGACAAAGAAGACTGGAGGAAAGAATGGATCATACTAGTCTGAGAAGAGAAACAGTGATTTCACTGAAGGCTCTTCCATTAACCAAGTCCTTTCTAATGGTAAACATAATGAAATACCAGAGTAGCTTGCCTGGACATGCTGGGATGATTGCATTGCTGGAGTCTTTAAGGGTAAGTCAACGAGGGTCAGGAGTGACACAGGTAGAGCTGAGCCAGGAGAGTGTCACTTGTTAGCTGTGAAGTTCTGTGATTACATATTCCTCACCTGTAAAATGAATGATGCTGACTACTCCATTCACTGCTTTGTGATCTATGATCAAAAGCAGTAGGGTATGTGCTCTGAAACATTAAATAGCATACCAAGTTAGAAATTTCCCTCTAGAGGTTGTTCAATACCACTGTCTTTGAGTGTGCTGAGGGAATAGTTACTCTGTATTGTTTCAGTTCCTCAATAAACAATTTTGAAAGAAGAATAATGACCAAAAATTACAAATAACAGAACAAAATAAGCAGTGACTGCTTATTTTGTGACTGCTGTGAATACTCTTTCTCCTTGAAAAATGAGCTTGTTTGCATGTGAATATGGTATTGATACAAATAGAAACCATTTATCAAAATCTTATGTGAAAAGAAACCATTGTGGGTTTTTTTTGGAAGAGAATAGGTTACAAAATGGGTGAAGCAGACCTCTACTTCTGATTCCATCCATGCTTATGAACCTCCTGCAGGCTTCAGCTACCTCTGCCGTACGATGTGCAGGCAGGGCCGCCAAGTTCACCACCGATGCAGGGACCATTCAGCACTCGGTTATACTAGCTAAACCGGGTAGAGGTCACCAAATTTCATCAATTCATTAGGATGAAAAGTGGCTGAGCTAAATTTTCCCCCACTGACATGCTGGTTTTATTGAAGAAGTTATGTACTCACAAACCTGCCACTTTATGAAAAGTGCAGCATTCTTTTCATCTTGCATTACAGTGCTAGGGTCAGTTCTGGTTCAGTAATCTAAAGGAAAATCTATCATTACATATCTAAGAGTCACAGTGAAGTGTGTCATTTTTGGCTCCCTTTTTTGATGTCTTCAGCCTTCTGTAAGACTCATTCCTATTTTTCTTACCAGCCCTTATTTATCTCATGTTTCACTTGGGCTGAGATGCTCTTCATTCTGTCATTACCTCTACTATCCTCCCACAGAACAGCCATTCCTGGGCAGCTTTTCATTTCTGTTTAACTCGAGCTGTTGGTAATTTATAAATGTGATAGTTGCTTTCAACAGAACTGAACTACTGGGCATAGCATAACATGTGTCGGGGGACATCTACAGGCTGATTCCTGCCATAGAAAATTAATGGAGACGAACTGCTAGGCAAGTCAAGGACATCTCCGTCACACCTAGGTTATCTTCCTTTTCCATTTAATCGGTCAATCTTGAAAAGTCATCTACCCACTCCAAAAATAAAAACAATAATTCCTCTATTCCACATAACATCTACCCTATTACTGTAACTCATTCCACTAAAATAAGGACAATTATCTGATCTGGAAATACTACATGTTTTTCAAATAACAATATGATGTAATGTTATAGCTCCTATGTTTGAAGATTTTTGATCAATTAGATATCATTTCACAAAACAAGAGAAATACTTGAAATACCTGAAATATTCCCCCCTCCAAACCAACATTTTTGTATGCAATGCTCTAAGTATCATGGCTGTGATGTAAGCAGTAGGTAATTTTTACAATAGAGGTAATTAAAAATGCTTATGAATGTTGTTACAACTTTTTCTTTGTTTTTGCTAATTTCAAAAAGCCAAACAAATTAATGGCAGAAAGGTAGGTTCGCTTAAGAGGGCAAGAATATAGGACACAGGAGGTTAGGACTCATGTGGCACCCATATTCCCTCAAAGGTCAGCGTGGTCTGCCTCATTTATAGCATAACTTTGCTGCAAGGAACATTCAGCTGCCGTGATGAGACAGTTGGTTTACCTGCTCTCCAGTTTCCAAACTGTTTAATCATATATCACTTCATCCAAGTCCTCCTTCAGCCGTCACTGCCAAGAGCTCCCCAAACTGGGAGAGTGGGCAAGGCAATTTCCTAATGCAGTATCTTCAAGCGCTAGCACTTGCTATGGTCAACGTGTTGTCTGCCATTACCTTCACAGTACCTGAACACCTAATGAGCTTCATTCCTAGATAAAGCAGTTGCAAATGAACCAACACCCACCGCCACTAAACACTGTAAGTCATCTGTGGTCCCTGTTCTTGCAAGCTCTAGCTTGCACTTAAGAGCTAAGAACGTAGAGAGATAAAGTTTGTCACACAATAAAATTTTCACTAACCAAGTTGAGCATTTTTTTCCTAAGACAGAAGGCATCCAACCTTGATATTATCCTGCATACTTGTAACCATGATAAAGGATAAAACTGCACTTATAACAGTGAATAGATCAGTACTAATCTCTGCTCTGACAGCTTGTACCCAGATTTCAGCAGTTCTGCTGTGAGAGTGCCAAGCAACTAGCGCAGATGAGGTTCGTGTGCTTTCAACAGATGTTCATGACACAGTGCTTGAAGTGCCTATGCAGCACAGCTATTGCCAGCATTTCTTTTCACATTTTCCAGCCTTGATAATATTTTCCAGACCTTTGCTTTCTGTTTCTTCAAGTGTCTCATGTATTCAAGTGGGTCCATGCAGGTGAAGCAGCACAAGAGGCTGAAGGATGTGGGTTTTAGACTAGATGCCCTTTGTAGGTTAGAGACATCTCATTCCTGTGACTGCACAGTGCCAAGGTCATTTACTTATACCCCATCTTTATAAAGACTGAGCTCATGAACTAAAACATGATCAGAGGGAGTCAAGTATGATAACTAAAGGAGTAAGAGAGAAAGGAGGTTTTGGGGAGAAGCCCTTAGCAGACTCTGGGAAACTCAGTTCAGGTTTGTAAAACACACAATAGTTTTTTGATGCTCTGTTAAGTACCCTATCTCTTTCCTAGGTCTAGAAGAAAAATATGAAGAAGTACAAATTAATTTTCAATTTGTAGTGAAAGACTCTAGTCAACTAGGATAAGGTATTATATTTTGCAGTTTTCCCAGAAACATTGCAGAACAGTTTTTAAAAGCCAAAGAGGAATTATTATTTTATGCTATGCTCATCAAAGACATATCCAACCATAACTTAGTTGTTTGTTGACCTTCTTCTCATGATTATTCACTTCCCTTTCAGAAATATTTTATTTTTGTGTGGTTTCAACTTATTTTTCTTACTGTTCTTGTTGAAACACAGCAAATATATGTGGAAGAAGAGAATAATAAAATCCTCCGAAGTGAATTAAATGAAGAGTTGTGATGTTTCTTAGTTCCTTCAAAAATATACTTCACCACCTTAGACCAACCTTCAGAACATTGTTTTAGAAATGAGTTTTAACTCACATATCTAAATGCATATCTCCTTAATAGCAATCCATGCTGGACAGATTAAATTCCATCATTAAAATCTGGGTCAACTTTTTAAAATAACAGTAACTTCTGTATTAAAAATATTTAACTGTGCCTTGCAACCATATATGTAATGAAGCCATTCCTATCTTAAAGTTTTCAGTCGGCAGACAAATTCTTCTGAACTTACTGAAAAATAGCAAACTTTCATATGCAAAGATCTCATTTGCTAAATGAAACCATATTCATTATTTACTTGGCTGGGAATCTAGAAAGTGACAACCTTCTACTAATCATACAGCAGTTTAAGAGGAACATAGCAGGAAGAGTGCCAATATGAGAACTACGATGCAGTTTCTAAGCAGCTGGATTTCCTGTCAAGCTGTGATAGTGTCAGAGGGCCAATTCACAAGTTGGGACAGGCTCTACCTTTAAATTTAAAAATCAAATTAATTTTAAAGGTAGTTGTGCCTTTTTTTTTTTTTCCGGATCTTCTAAGATGACATGTAGGAAATAATTTCTATTTTATATGGCTGTAAATATTCTACTATCTTGAGACATCACAAAACATGATGTAATATCTCCCATGATTCAAAAATTCAGAGTAGGGAATTAGTGTGTATCAAATTTCACTGTTAAGATTTCAGCAACTAGAATTCCAGTGTTTCCTAACAGCATGCACACTGCAGTTCTCAGAGGAACACTTGTCTTCTGAACATTGCAGCGTCAAGCTAGACAGGAGAGCAGGTTGTCAAAATGCTCTGTCATTTCAAAAAATGCAATTATGGAAAAGACAAGTGAGAAGAAGTCAGTCTATAAAGACAAACGGATACCCTTGCAGGGTCAGTCAAGCACTAGCCAAAGTCAGCTCTGCTTCTGTTAGTTTTGTGCCTCACGAGAAAAACATCAAACATGCCTTTGGGTAACAACGCCTCTGCATTGTATCTCTATCCTCTCCTGCCACAGAAGTCCAGCACTGAGCATGAACCAGTGTTGACAGTCTGGATCCAGAAGGGGTTAGCCTAAAACTTCATGACTTCTAGGATACGCATCAGGTACGTAGTATCTCTTCACAAAATATTGCAAAGAGTCACTATCAAAGGCTAAGGTTATAATCTTATATAACCTTATAACCTTATCTTATATATAACCTATAACCTTATTCTGTACCTTCAATTTTAAAGTCATACTAAGGAGACAGAATATTATGTCTTTCTAGGTTCTCTCTGACAGAGGGGAAAGCCTTCAGCTCTTTTTTTTCCATTTTTTTTTCCCAAGCAATTTCCATTTTTTTTGTCTCAGTCTCAGTCATCTTAGACATGCCCTTCAATCTGAGTCCCTCAGCAGATTTAGAGTTGACTAATGTTCCATCGGATACTTACCTTTTTATAATAGCCAACTTGATAGGTTTCAAGGCACAGCAGACCTCCTTCTCAAAAGACATCAGCTACTGCGTATTTGTAGGGGACACCTGGCTTCAAGAGAAAAGGAAAGACTAGTGCAGTCTGGTAACACAGCTTGCCTCCTCCACCCAAAAGCCAGTTAAACTTCCATGGCAGTACAGGCTATCAGTGCTATCCCATAATCTATCACCTCTCTTTATTATAGCCAGTCTTGTATAGACAGTTTTCTGATCATCTGTGATGAGTGTTATGAATGAGCATCCACCCTCTTCTCAGACGGAAGTCTCTTTGCACAGACCCTCCACCAAACACCTGTCTTGTTCAACCTCTCTCTCTGTCATCTTCACAGAACAGGGCCTCAGCCACTTGACTAGTAAAGACAATTCACATTTCACAAAATACATGCTCTTTACCTCACTTGAAGGGAAGTGAAAATCACAGGACTATGTGGATTCCTGAAGCAGACACTATGAGTGGACTAGGTTAAAGATCACATCAGCTAGTCAGTCATCAAGTTAGCAGTGTTTAACAGCATCATCTGAAATGATTGCTCATCCACATCACTGGATAGCACGGGTCATCTGAATTCTGAGGTAAGATCCTGAACACAAGACATAAATACAAAGCTAAATATGTAGAAATTGATAGAGAATTCTCAAGTAAAAAAAAAAATCCAACCAGATGGGGTTGTTTGCCAGGTTAACAAGATGGCTTCATATGAAGACAGAATGTGTAAAGGAATGCTACAAGAAGATGCAGGGAGAGGCCATGTGTACAGGGAGGGGAGTTACATCTCAAGGAGTAAATTCATTTGCAACAGGGACCATTGTAAGTCATGGGGACTTGGTATCTATTCTGTTAAATTATTAGAATGGTCTCTGGTGTCTCCCCCTTTCTCACACATGTCTCAGGTGCCAGTGGGCATCATTCCATATATGAAGTTGCCCTGCAAATGGCCATCTTTTTTTGAGGGAGGGGCAGAGTTTAACAAAGTGAACAAAAACTGTTCCACGCCAGCCAGAGAATGGACATGGACACATTTAATTTATTTGTATTGATGTAACAGGAATGGTTGAGAAACCCATGGATTACAGCACAAGCTAAGAGCAACAAGGCAGGAAAGCTGCCAAGGGCAGAAAGCTGAGCTGAACAACAGGAGACAAGAGATGCATCCTGCTGCATCCAGCACTCTCAGCTGCACTCACTTTCCTCCAAGGCGGAGCAGCCTCAATCAATTAAAAGCCTCCCTCCCTTTGCTGAAGGCACAACAAGTCAAATCCAAATGATCTCCACAAAATAGTATTTCCCGTACACAGGATTTGCCCCAGAATGCAGCTGCCCTGTGCAGCTCTGCCATTTTCGTTTTGAATTGGTTCATGCATCACCAGAGTACCCAGCTTGGGAACTCTATTTCACACATCATTAATCCTGCCCTGGGATAGGAAAATGGACAGGATGACCTTTGGAAATCTTTTCTTGTCCTTTCTTCTATGATAAATACAGATTTAGGATACAAATGTTCCAATTTCCTGAAAAAAAAAAAAAAAAAAGCACCCACAGTTTTCATACCTCACCAGAAAAAAAAAAAAAAAAAAAAAAAGAAAACATTTAAAGAAAAAAACCAAGCCATGGTCATTTAATGCCTGAGAAAATATATGAGCCTGCCAAGCTCAGTCAGACTCTGAGACTAATCATGGAAGCCAATTTTATATTCTGTGGACCTCCCATGAGAATGCTCTGCTAATATTTATAACTCTGCTTTGATTTGGTTGATTGCCCAACCTCCTTAGCTGAACTCATCCACTAACCCAGTGTCAGAAGAAATTAAGTAGTTGCTTCTCCCTTGTGAAAACTCAATAGGGTGCTTGGTCTACTTCCAAGCCTCAAGCAGTAGCCACCATGTCTAAAAGATCTAGATCTGTAATCATTTTGGGTCAGAGGAACTTTGGATCCTGCTCTGCTGATGCATGCTAAGTGAGATTTGCAGTGATACCCCAGGTAACATAAAAATTTATTCCTTAATTATGCTTTCTCATCAAAAGTCTGAGACACATTCACATGGGTACTTTCCCTTGAGCAGGAAGTGCACCTCACAGATGCACTTTCCCAGACGGTGTATGGATTATCCATCATTAAAATATAGTTGCTTCTACTAATATTTCTCCAGCTGTCCATCTAAGCATTTATATTACCAGTACATTCAAGATGAATCAGAATAGGAAGAAGATTCAGATACAAGACATCTTTTTAGGGTCACTGTAAGGTTTCAACCATGGTCTATCTGTCTACATCATACAGATACACTCTAGATCAAAAAGTTTACATAATCTTTTCAACTTGCAGACAAAATAATCAGAGCCAAATTACTTACAGTTATCAGTGACACAAGAGCTTATCATCATGGAATTTATGTATAAAGTCAAAACCTAATAGAGATCTCTGAACCACTGCATGTTCACCACTGAACATCTCCAAGTATTGGAAAGACAACAAACTATAATTCTGTAGCATATATATTGATCAAAGTCAATTCAAAGAAGAGAAGAAACATGTTCTTTATTTTAGAGTGCTATTTCAGGCCTTTAATACCTTTCTTCTCAAGAGTTCCCTTTTGAAAACGTGAACTGATTGAGTTTGCTCTTGCTTAGCTTTCAGTAAGAGTCTTGAATTTTCCCATTTCCTCAGCTTTCCCAGGTAGGTTTATTTTCAATATGCCATGTTGCTTAAAAATCAAGTGCTTCTTTTTAAGTCATAAGTAACAGTAAAACAAGTGAAAGAGAAGTCAAAAGTTAAACATGAAAAATGAAAGAATGGATTTTATAAACCTAGGGTCTTGCAGGTAAAAGAAAGGAAGTTACTTCTCTTTGTTCACATACCACAAAACTAGAATTGCAGAAAAATATTTTCCATGCCTTACCTAAGGACATTTTTAACTTTTTAAAACTCCAGAATGAACACAAACTTCCCTGTTCTGAAATAGAAGCTAAGTTGCTGAGCAACTTACACCCAAATTTTGCAAAATGAACACCATAATGTTAAACCACGACATGACTGAAACTAAAGACCCGTGTTACAAATTTGCTCTGCCTTTCTAGTAAGAAAAAATATTATTTCAGAATTTCTAATAACGATTAGGTGTCTTTCCATCCTTCTTTTGTAGGGAAGTCCATTCATTTCTGGCAATTTGTTTTGACCCTATATCAGAGGAATTTCATCTATATCTGATAGTCAGTTCTCAATGGCCTCATTCAAATTTGGACCAACTGAATTCTAATAAAAACCTCACAGCAGAAGTCACATTACAAACTGAAAGGTGAACAGGAAAAATAATTTTTTTTTCTCTCTATGAAAAACAAGTCACACTGTCTGCAAACTGTTTGGGAGTTGCAGGTGTTTTTCGTACATTATTTTCACTTAAAAGGTTGGACTTCAGTTTTAGAGAAAATGATCTCACAGATACTGTACTTAACATTTTGATTTCTCCCCATGAGGAAATAAGCAGTTCCTAACAGAGAGGCCTTGTTCACTGATGACCAGATATACTTTATACTTCATAAAGTATACTTCATAAAGTAACTCCATTCATTCAAAAGGTTGACTCATGACAAAAATCATACTGAGGAAAAGCCATTGCATAGAACTTTTTGAGTGCTTCAGGTCAAAAATCCTAAAGAAAGCCTCATAAATTTCAGTGACAAATTTCAGTAAGTCTATTTCTAAGATAGGTGACTTGGACTTTTAGAGCATTTCAGGAAAACAATCTTTACAAATCCTTTGTGAAAGTCTAAAATTAGGTTGCAAAATTGTATAGCAGGAAGAACTAATGAAAGCAACGACAAAATGGTCTTCAGAAAGGATTCCGTTTTCTTTTTCCAATTTAGCTGTTCATTATATCATAGCCCAAAATCCTCCTGGCTAATCCTATTCTACAGAAAAATTGATCTGACAGCTGCTTATCACTGTTTCATTATAATGACCATCCTTTCAGGGAAGACTTTTTATGTTCCAAAGAAAAGGACCCCACTTTCCCATCTGTTCTATCCTTTGAACTCATGTTTCAAAACTCTCCCAGACATACACCCAACCTAGGACAACATAGTGGGAAGAAAGACTTTTTCTTATTATTGTTTCTTAACAAGACATCATGAACACAGTGGGTTTACTTTCAAAGCACTTGAAAGACATAAATATTTGAAACCAAAAGTCTCAAGATTCAAGCGATCTTGAAACCCATCTCACCTTTTCCTGGCAGATCACTTGCCAGCCTTCTCACTTGAGCCTTCCATGTAACTATGCTTTTAGCAAATCCCATTCTTTATTCTTCCAGTTGTACTGGGGAAGGACCTAGCTCTTCCCAGATATATTTGCTTGTGTGGGTCCATGTGAAAAAAACAGTGTATTGCTGCATTGAGATGAAACACAAAATCAAGGATCTGCCTTATCATTCAGCACAAAAGAGTATAAAAGAGATCTGCTTCACTCATCATTCAGATTAGTAAAGTCTGTATTATAAAACTATGCAGAAATCTCACACCATAAACCTAATGACAGCAAACCAATTTATCCTTTATTTTCTGGATATTACTGCTTTCTTTGTCATACCAACATGAAAAGAACGAGTAAGCAACAATCTTATGAAGGAAACCTTGTGGGTTTGATGTTACCATAACTGTCCTTTCCCAGAAGATGATTCTGGCAGGAGGTCTGGGAGGCAGACTAATTCCTACTGTCCACAGTGTGAAGAATTATCTCTGCTAAACCATGCTATTTTCCTTTTACATAATATTCTCTTATTAAGTTTACAGGCGGAAAAATTTCCGGAGAGTTTCAGGTTGGACTACCCCACCTCTCATATTGCAGGCACAACCACCACTGCATTGGGTACAAAGTTACTTACGTCATTTCAGCCACCAGTTTGCTTCTGCCTGCTCATTCCTGCTACTCCTTTCCATGATGCCAGCATAATCATTTGTTTGACCATTTTCTGAGTCAAATTGATAGTGAAATGATCATGTTTTTATAGCAGGCAGAGCTAACGGAGGAGGAAGCTTGGACAAGGGAATAACTAATGGTGAATCAAGGATGCAGATAAATCTTTCCCTTTAATAACTTGCTTTGTGCAAACACAGCCTATGACTACAATTGGCAAGGTGGTAAAAAAGTTGAGTGGAAAATCTCAAAAAAGACACATCTTTGTAAATAAGCCACGGTTACAATTTCTTCAAAAGCGATTTTAGTAGCACACCTCAGGGGAGAGAGAACTGCAGTACGAAATGAGAATGAGAGATTGGGGATGGGAACAAGGAGGCAGGAGGAAAGGAGGAATTCCTACACCAAATTCCCTGCCAAGGCTGGTATATCACAAAACATCACCTTGTGCAGTATTTTCTGCCCTGGTTGTCTCCCTTTCCAACCTCAGGTGCCCAGACTTTATGCAGCACTGGAGGCTGCATGGGGGTTATAAATTCTCTCCATCAGTTTATAATTTCATGCAGACATTTCATATTCTGTTCCGGATTATCTGTGTTCTCACTTTACAGATGCCTGCCTCCCTCCTGCCAGCTCTGCTCCTGTCTCTGTGCCCAGCGCCAAGCCCTATTCTTCCTGCCACTACTCTGTTCTGCTATAATCTTATTTCACATGGTAAATGGTATGTCTGGAGAGCAGCCCAGGAAAAGCAATGGGTTTAGCTGCAGATGCTGGAGCTGGCTCACATGCAGAACGATGAGCTTCCTACGTCTTGCAGGTGGTCACGCTGTGCACTGGGAGAGCCATAAGGCACATGGTGGTCATACTTTTGTTAAAAAATATAAGCCTGTTGAAATCCTTCCTAAAGCCCCAAACTGAGCAAGAGCTACAAAGTATGCTGCCTGTAAGAGAGCTGGCCTTTTAACTTAGGTATCCACATAAGGCAATGTCCTATAAACTTTTCTGCTTTAGTGCCAAAGGTCATTATTTTAAAATGTCTAGAATACTATTTAAAGTCTCTCTCCCCTTACCACCCTTTCTCCTTGCTTTTCCTGTTTTCTTAAAAAATTAGAAGGGAGCCTAAAGTCAGTTCCAGTTCACCTCCTCCTGTAAGCAGCATTTCCGCATCCCTGTAATAATGTATCCAAATGCCATGATCTGCTTTTTCAAGTCTTTACTGAAGACATGGCCTGCATTTATTCAATAACAGGACTGGAAGGATATGCAAGCAGGAATGGGGGAAAAAAAGGCAAAGTCAGATCACAAGTTCTTAGCAAAAAGACTCGTACTAATACATTTAATGTTGCTAGCTTGGTTTTTACTTTCTGAGTCTTAATAAACCAGTGCACATGACTCAGTTCAGGCATGAAAACAAAAGTTTTTGATTAGCTATAGAGAGGCAGAGGAAGCAGGAGAAATGACTGTGCAATAAAATGGCATCCACCCCATAGAAATGAAAATTTCATGTCATGAAGCTATTTCTAACTTTAGATTTTGAAAAATGTGTGTTTTCATTTTATGCTGTGTTCCCACTGGTAAGAGTAACCTGTCCTTTGTTTTAAGTAGCTCCTCATACCCACAAAAAATGCAAGCTCCCAAAGGAAAAGATTAGCAAGAGTAATCTGCTTGGACCTTCTGGATGAAAACAGTTCAAACACAAAATACTAGAAAAATGCTAAAATAATAGCAGAATCTTGGACTTCCAACCTGGCCTCATAGGCCTAACCCCTCAAGGGTTGCACTTGGAGCAACCAGATACATGCGCGTATGCCACCAAATCCTAGCTTCAAAGGCCCTTTCTAAACGGGAGCTGAAGGAAGAAGTAAGAAAAAAATCATTTTCAAATCCTGCTTTTGGTGTATCCTTCCTTCAAAATACACATCAGGCTACAAAAACAGTCTCCATGGCCTCAGGTCCCAAGTCACATATGTTTCCTTTCCCCAAGGCTCCCACATCTGACATCATCCAGGCAGCCCAGAGAAAAACGGCCAGCTCTATCCCTCCCAAACCTCTGGTGACTCCAGGAAACTCAAATGATCTCCCTATCAGATGAAACACACCCCAAAATGGACACAAGAGTGAAGGGAAAAACAATAAATAAACAAGGCTATAGGGGAAGTTGGGCAAAATAGGCCATACTGTGTAGACACATAGAGCTTTCTAGATAGTGAAGTCTACTGACAGTAACAGCAGGCACTGGGATCTAAATTTAAGCAGGAGATAATTTTACTGTCTTCTTTATGGACCACTCTATGTCTAAATATTTTGTGGTAGAGCAGAGCAGTTGCTTCCTGACCTGCAGCACACCTGTTCTGCCTAAACAGTTCTAGGGGACTATCATCAAAAAATAAAATAAAATAAAATAAAATAAAATAAAATAAAATAAAATAAAATAAAATAAAATAAAATAAAATAAA
>JAUBNY010000040.1:245737-259240 GCA_032275445.1 Crypturellus soui
TGACAGAGAGTATCCTGTTGAAAAAACATCTTCCTAGAGTTAAATTAAATATCAAAAAAGTACAAGTGAGTTCTCTTAGAAAACGGAGCAGACTATTTTCCCTTAAAGGTCTGTCTCAAGATGTGTTAGAATCATTTTCCTGAGACAGCAAGGGATTTTTTTTTTTCTCGAATTGAGGGCTCTATAGATAGCAACATTACAAATTGAAAATGCAATTTGCTACTTTTGGACAAGGTCATGCCGTCAGTATGGAAATGCTCAGGCGCCCACACACATGCACACATACACACTAATACACACACGCAGACACTTAAATACCTACTGATCTAAGGGGGAGTCACACATTCCCAGTGAGTCTCCCGTACAGCTCTGAAACACTGTATGGGCTGCAACAGCAACGGTTTATAATTCCCTAACGTCCCTGCTATTCCTGTATCTCCCTCTTGAGTACTTCCTGGACTGTAGGATGATGTGGCCTGCTGCCCAGCTTCTCCTCTCCTTGGACACAGGCCCTGACCTACTCAAAGATGTACTTGCCTTCATTCTGGTTGGCTCGACACACGAGAGGTGTTGTACCAAATGGGCACCTTCTATGAGGATGTGATGTGGAAAAGTTTTTTGCATGTTTTGGAAGCAAGCATGCTTCATCCTACCGCTTCTCCTAGAGGGTCTGCTCCAGCTATAGTCTCTTTCCAGCTGTCTCCAGGACTCTGAAACGTTCCTCACTGAATACTGAAGTGAGTCATATCTGAAAAAAAAAAAATCAGGTCTGGTGCTGCTACTACTCCAGAACTTCCTAGCTTCGAGGTCCTTTTACCATCATGGTGCCACTACGGATCTCTACCAAAGGCTATCAGAGAAACAAGCTGTCTCACAAGGACCTTTCCACACAGTGCAGAGGGAAGCTTTGGGCTCATCTGGGCATCAGAGGACAGAGGGGAAGATTCAGGGTTGTCCACACAACATATTGCCCAGTGCACACTTGCAGCTTATGGTTCAGGTGCAGAGGGTCCGTGTAAGTGGCTCGTGAATTTGCTGCAGTGACTCCTTTGCAAACAGAGCCTGTGCTTCCCCTCCCACTTCCACACTCTCTTCTGCTGGAAAACAGAAAGGAAGGGATAAGCTGTTATCTCCCATAACAAATAGCCACAGCTTCCACTAGGAAGATGCTAGCCAAAATAATGGACTAGATCCCAGGAAACAATTTTTTCCCTCCTCTTCCCTTCTCTGCCCCCAAGCATCTATCACCGGGTTGATTCTAGCCATGGAAAATTTGAAGTTTATGAATGTGAGTGGCAGTTTTACAGTCAGGAAACAACTATATGCATTAGCTTAATGTGTATAAAATATTTTATCCCATCTCCCTTTGGAAATAGCTGGATCTGGTTTGTTAAAATCTTCAGAACAAGTCACTCAAAGGAATTGACACACTGAGCAGTGGGAATTAGAATACAGGGGATTTTCACTGAAAGTGTTGAATAATTTTATGCAAAAGGTGCTACCAACATTACATACAAAATCTGTGATTATCTTTAATCTAAGTTTATAGAAATACTTCAAAAATAATTGCTCCTTCATTTGCCTGACAAGCCAGGTTCAACATCCTGTTTCCCTGGCAACAGCTGAGGACATTAAACTGCAATATGCATAGGAAAGAAAAGAAATGGGAATGGAAAATTACTCCAGGAAGTTAGTTAGAAGGATTTGCAGAGAGAAGGAAAAATAAGAATGGGCAAGCAGTAGCCATCAATAACTTTAAAGATCAAATATTTCATCATTCTGATAAAATTAGAAATGCTCTATTACATGAGAAATCAAAGGCTAGAGCTGGTATCCTCTGCCTTCACTTTTATCACCCAGATGATTTGTTGCTGCAGTTAGAGATAGGTGCCAGGACAGTCTGGGACTGCTTTGAGAGGCAGAGCGCTCGGACGCTGTGCACTTTCCTCCCAGGCGGTGCTAGCCAAGGTGGGCTAAGTCGCTTCAGAAGCCGCCCCTGATGTTCTGGGTTAAGAGTAGTAGTCTCTACCCCTGTGCCGTTCAGTGCAGCGAGGGAGTGGATCCTGGCCTCTGACCAGCAGTTCCCAGCGCTGTGCAAGCGCAGATATCCCGACGGAGACACTGCCAAACGCTGTGCAGGCTGATGAAGGGCTCTGCGGCACGGTTTGCACAGCCTGGCACCGACTTCGTTTGCAGCAGGGCCGCTCTTGGTTTTTCATTTCTAATAGTTTGCAGCCCAAAATTTATGAAGGCTCCCCTTTTCCTGAAATTTCATTGGAGTATTGTCAGATTTTTCTTGATGAAATATTTCAGGAAAAAATCACAGGACAACCGTATAAGGACTTTCAAAAATTATCAGGAGGGAACAAATTTACAAGAGAATGAGAAGAAAACAATATATGTCCCAGTCAAACAAGAGCAACAAGTGTTTCCTGCCAAGAATCACATTTTTATAACACGCAAAATACTTGACTTTCCCTGCCAGTGTGACCAGTACTAAGAGCAGAATATTAGTGCAGAGCAGTGGTACAACTGTCCATCACTCAGACACGGCTACTAATTAACTGGAAAGACAAAACTGCAAGAACGTGACTTGTCTGAGAATCAGAAAGGAGCTGGAGCCACTGAGATGATTTGTGTCCATTAGTCTCAGTGCTCAGGTCTGTTCACTGAATAAAATCCAAGGAAGCTTCTAAAACTGTGGAAGTACCAGTTATTTATTGAAACATTTATTGTGCCTGCGGTATGTTTGCCTGTTGATCAAGTTAGGATCAATCTCATTCTTTCATAAATTATACTATTTATAATTTATAATATTATACATTATAAATCATATATACAACACCAGTAGTCAGATTTCAGGTATATGGCCCTCTGCAACTGCTAGCCACAGTCAGCTGGTACGGGAGAGGAAAGCAGAATGAAATTCGTCATGGCAAGGAACAAGGGGCTCCAGGTTTTTTTGCATTAGCAGGTAGTGTTATTAATCATGCTAGAGGGGCTAATTGCTAATTCCTCCTGCGCAGTAGCCTACAACTGTGATGTTTTATCATCAAACTCTTTTGATTACATTTTCTAGGAACTAGTAAGAAGGAACAAGTACTACGGAAGGGGCCACACTCCCCTAGATCATAGTTCTTCTTTCAAGACACGTTCCTGTTGGTACTCATGCCCTTCCTCTGCAAAATTAGTCAGGTCAAACCTGACCTCTGAAAAGAAAGATCACAGTCCTACTTAAAAGAATAAAGCTAGTGGCCCTGTGTCTTAAAAGGGGTGGAAAGAGTTGCCTTGTGGATTACTCTGCCATTGGCAAGCCAGTTTTAGCTGCTACTCACTGAGCATTTGACCTTGCTGTTGATGTGAAATTGCCTGGGTCCTCAATTCTGTAGTCTAAATATGATTCTAGGACGTTAGGAATAGAAAGGACAGGCTGCAGATGGTGCTATCAGTGCTGAGATACGTGCTGCTCCAGAGCTTCAACAGCAGCATGGTCCAGACCACCAGCTCCTGCAAGCAGACAGCACAGCAGGGCAGCAGCGAGTGCCAGCGAGTGCTCATGTCTGCTCATCTCTAGTGTATGGGCTAGATGGGCTGAAGCCCATGGATCCGAAGCCCATGGATACATCCAGTGTATGTATCTAGGTGGGCTGAAGCCATCCGCTGCCTCCAGCACGACCAGTGATGCCCTTTCTGGGAAGATGAAGTAGCTTTCTGCTCTGTTTATTAATAGTCCTGGCAATTGCTAAGTGGCCAAGTTCTATCCTTAGTTTCAAATCAATATTGACTGAGACAGTTCCACCAAATTGATTATGTTTCCTTGACTTGCACTTTTTAAAACTTAAAGGCTATTCTGAATTCCTTAGAGAGGGCATTTAGATAAGCAGATGCTATATTTGGAACAGCAATATGTGAAGTCATTTGCAGAGAAAGGGACAAGTTTTATCCTTTGATCTTGCGGAAATCTATTTCACAGGCAGAGTGGCCCTTGGAAAGTTCTCTCTCGATCTTGCGGAAATCTATTTCACAGGCAGAGTGGCCCTTGGAAAGTTCTCTCTCCTCCACATGTCACTATTACAATAGAAGGTCTCATTATACCAGGAAATGACTTTTTTTTTCAGTGATGGTCTTCGTTCTAGAGCTTTATGCAATCATTTAAAGAATGTTCTACTGCTTCAAAGAGAACAAGCAAGATTTCTGATCTGAATTTATTTCTGTGGAAAATCGCTGCCAAGAAACAGGAGAAATTTGATGTGCTTGTAAAAAAAATAGTGTTGATGCTATTGATAGTGTTGATAGTATGGCAGTGATTTCTATTTGCTAGAGCTTCCAAAGTTTCCCTGACTGCATGTGTCCATTACTGCAGTCTGGACCATACAATAAACGCACAGAAAAGAGGCTTAGCTGAGAGAAATTTTTTATCCATCAGGTTGGATCACAATTAGTATAAATCTTATCTTACAAATGCTGACACCGGAGGTTTGAATTAGATCCCTGATCTTTGTATTGCTTAAGGAGCCTTTCCTTCAGTAGTAAATGGTGATAAACAGCCATGGGGGAGAAGGAGAATGATGGACACTTCAGCAGCAGACTTCCAGCCACAGCCTCTATGCATTCATCTTGCAACTTCATAGGGATTTGGGGAGGAAAGGGAGACTTAGAAATGATGTCAGTAAGAAGACAAGGTCAAGTGGCAGACATTCTTTTCTTAACCTTTAGGGGAACCCCCAAGAAGGATCTATCAGAGTTTGGTACATTCCTTTAAGTTTTACTGTTTTTCTGTGGTCTGTAGAGAGGTCTAAGAATTGAGAATCAGTTCCTGCCCAGCATCTATTACCAGCTAGAGCCCATCCATCACTTACTCCAATATTATTTCCACTCCTTGTCATGACCTGAATCTTTTCTGTGTCTGATCCAAAGGTAGCCGTAATCAGAGACACTTGAAGCATCTTAGTTTTTTTTTCCTTTTCTTTGCAATTCCCCCAAAATGGAAGATTTGATCCTATGTAGCAGTATCAGAAATAGTGCACCTAGGAGGCATTTATTTGATGCTGATCCTACTGCGACATATTAGCATCAGGAACAGCAAAGTTTTTCCTAAATTATGTGATGTTTATTTTAATCCAATGTGGCACCCGTTCTTCATGAGTCCTAGGTTATTTAAAAGATCAGAGAACAGAGTCACAAGGTTTGAATCAAGATGCATTTAAGATAGACTTTCACCACATCAGATGCAATGTTTCTTTTTTTAAACTGCTTTGTGCATAAGAAGACTTAAGTTTCCTTCTGAAGCAAAATACAATTAAGAAACAGGACGACACTTAACCTTTCCAATCTATTTTGAATTGATTGGAATCTTAAAGCTCAAAAAACAATTTTAAATAAAACAAAAATATCTCCCTCATCTCTAACACCCATTCTTTTTATAGACCTTTTAAACTGCCAGCTTCGTAGTCTCTACAAAGGCAAAAGGCATTCTCTAGCACAAGAACACTGTGGACCTGTTCAGAGAGACACTGTATCAAAAGAAAATATCAATAAACAACAGAGAGGGACCCAGAGAGGTTCAATAAAGCAATTAACATTTATCATAAAGCACAACTGTAGCATTTTGTAAAATCTAACTTAACCACTACAGCTTTAATACACACTGCATTACTAGTTTAATTGCAATAAGAGATATTCAGGATTGCTAAAAAAAAATACTTTACAGGTCCGTAAGAGAGGAGGAGGCAAAAAGGAACTCTTAGTCAACTGAATTAATAAGCTGAATATTTTCATTTTCATGAGCATTTGAGTTTAGAAAGTTTTATTAGCCCAAGTAAAGATGAAAGAGACTATGGCCAAACATTACTGTAGAAATAAAGCCCACTACTAAAGCCGACTGCTAAAAGCTACCCTTAGTAGCTCATTTCCAGAATTTCTGGTAGACTATAGAGCTGCTGAGATCCTGAGAAATGTAACAATTGCTGCCTGAAGATGTCACAATTCTCATCAGTTATTTTGTCAATATGAAATTCTGGTCAGTGTGACAGTGGTAGCCAAGGGGATGACAGCAAGGCTCTCCAGCATCTCATTAACTTAGTTCAGCAGCTGGCAGCATCCACATAGTCCCATGTGAACATGAGGGGATACATGGCAGAGATGAGAAGCAAAACAGTGACTTCTTGTTTTACACGTGCCAAAAAGCAAACTTCTGCTTTCCTTCCAAAATGAAGAACTGATGGAAGAAGGAGAAGGATTCAATTAATTGTTAAAAAATGTGTCACTGAAGCCAAGGAAAGTGTTTGATTTTATTTCACTGCTGAAGTTACATTTAAAGTATGGGTTTATATTGAATATCACATGCCGTAAATTCTGAAACAAAATATTGAAAAAAATAATATTTCATTCTCAGGCTCCTAAAATGAAATGCTTTGAATTTTGCAAAACTGTTTTCAATTTTGCTTCACAAAAACCTTGGTCTTTAGGAGGGCAGATGAAGTGGAGGGATACATTGATCTGTCAGGAAAAGATAGTTTTAAAAATTCCTGATGTTCTGCTAGAATTTTTTTTGAAATTGAACTGTTTTCCAGAAACATTCAATTTTGATGCATCTTTACTATAACAATGGAAAAAACACTGTGTGGAAAGTTTTCTAGCAACCTTCAGAATATCTTGTTGCACACAAAAAGCTGTGTTCATTAAAGCTACACATTCAAGCGCGGTATTATGACCAACAGAGGTAAAAGAGCAAATGCTTCTGCAACTGGGCTTCTCCTCTGCCCCAGACATTTTTCTCTGTGATTCAGTTCAAGCACTTTGCCCACTTCTTTTACTTTTCACAGAAATCTCCTTCAGGCCTCAGAATAGGAAAGATTTCATAATGAGCCATTATATTTTATTTTTATTATATGAAGTCTGAATTGTACATTGCCCTGGAAAAGTCATTAAGAAGAAAGTATTAAAGGAGCTACCTAATGATATCAGCCAGTTTTTATAAAACTTTCAGTAGAGACACCATTCCCTTTTTACAGAAAAGAGTTATTAAATGCAAGAGCTCTAACACACAGGGTAAAATATAGCATTTTACATAGTTCAAACAGGAACTTGATTGACAGCTGGGTAGATTAATAAGGGTCTCCAAAATATTGTTTGCTTCAGCTTTGGTAATCCCTTCCAATGGACTGTAAGACTCACTATTTACAAAGGAGAAGTTCCACTGGCAAATATTTCTCCTAACAAACATGTTTACAACAAATGCAGAGGGAGATGGTCTAAGGGGTTTCTCATGTAGGAGAGCAGATGTCTTCTAATGGTGTCTTGCAACAGGATGACGGCAAACTGAGGATGGTTTCTGGTTTCCAAGCAGATCAGGGCTGGGTGGGTATTGCTGCTAACGGAACATGGCAGGTCAGGAGACCAGCTCAGTCTTCCACGTTTTAGTAAACCTAGACCAGCTCCTGTCCATATGACCTCATTAACCTCATGACTCCTGATCTCTCAATTACACCCAATTCTCCACTCACAAAAGAATTTGGAACATGGGCAACTCCAACAGTAATTTATTTATTCCTATAAAAGACCTATTTATGCTGACTTAGAGGTCAGCATCTTTTTTTAAGTGCCCCTTAGCAAGGGATTACCTATTCTATTTCAATGCTGTAATGGTCTAAAAATACAAATATGCTGTACAAATTTAACCCATGAATCCTTATGAGATCTAGAATTTTGGCAAGAAAAATGAAAACCATAGAAAGTGTTGAACATTGCACCTGGAAAATGTATATTGTTCAGAGGGCTAGTGAAGTTTGTACAGGGAATGTGTGACCATGAGGATGAATAAGCCATGCAATACAGAAAGTGTACTAAGAGGGGAAGGTCACAATTTCAAAGCTACACAAGAATTACTCACACTGGTTTTTAAAGGGAGAATGCTTCAGTCTTCGATTTTTTCAATTAGAGGGGTTTGTATTAAGTCAATGTCTTAGATCTGTCAACATTCCTTCTGCACACTTTGCTGTCATGGTTAAAATAAGAATAGACTCAAGGAGCCCCCTGCTTGTCGCTGAGTCACAGAGGATTAACCTCCTGAAGGGGAGATGTACCCAGCAAAGCAGCATACTGGCTGGTGCTTCAGAGCTCCACATGCTTCTTCCAAATTCTGGCCAGATGATGGCACTAAACTTTCATTAAAGAAGTGCTGGAGAAGTACTTGAGTAACCTTAGTCGAAGAGCTTCATTTTGAAGATTACTCTTCCTAGAATTAGGCATGTATGCCTAAACTAAAGCTGTACTATGGCAAGCACTCAGACTAGTGTGGAGATGGCTTGTGAAATTAAAGATAGGTGATTTTAGCTAACTCATGCAACTTGTGAAGATAGCTCTAAAAATAAATATGGGTCTTCTCACTTTCAGTGACATCAAGGTATTTCTGAAATGCTGACCAAAGTTATTTTTAAATATTTTTTAATTAGCAGAAGTGACCTGGCATGTCACTTCCTTAACACTGAAATAGTAAGATGCCTCAAAAGGATAAATCCACCCAGAAAACAGTAATCATATAACTACATTTGAGTGCTTAGGCCATGCCCATCTCTCTCTGTTAGTATGTAATGATATGGATATTCATCAGGGCCATCATTTAGCTATGTCTCTCTAAGCTCTGCTGCCACTTAACCTTTCACAGTGGCAAATTCCAACCTGTGGACTTCTTTTTTTTGTGCACATTTGGCCAAAATGTGCAGAAAATTTCACCATTAGTCAAATAAAAAAGACTCATTTAAACCATTATCACTCTTTTGTTCAATTAAAATAAGATTTACCTTTCTTTACCATTCATCATATCTGACAGCATTTACCCAGCTAACCAGTACGTTCACTGGTATCCATGGGAGTCCCCATATGACAAGTTTTAATCAGTATAATAAAGGTATTAGAAATTGATCCTTTCATATATGCCTCCCTATATTCCAATTGTTATCTGTATTAAAACATTAAACACACATGAAATAAGACATCTAAGATAATCTGTATGAAAAAGTCCTGAAAAACAAGAGGTCTTAAATAAGAGAACTACAGCATTTTGATCTGCACCTAATATGACTACCTAAAAACATCATTTCACAAATGGACTTTGGTATTCTGTCAACGTTTTTGAAGGATTCTACCAGAACACAGCATCCCTGGAACAGAACTCCACATAAGAGAGACAGTATTTGCAGTTTTAATAGATACAGTCAGAGAAGCCTAATATTCCCTTAGAAGCTTTCTTTGTACTGTTAATCTTCCTCCCTTACTATTAAATATTATTCACAGTAACAAGCTCAGAATCAGGATTTCTCATTAATAACCAAAGTCCTCCTACCTTTTACCTCCTTAATTTACTAGGTGATGTGAACCCTTGCTCTAGCTGGTTACCTAACTCTTCCACAACACTGAGTAGCCAAGGTGATGGATAAAAGTTAGTCTGGGTGCTGAGCACACTGAAGTAGTCCAGAGCCATGCTCAGATGGGTGTCCAGTCGGGTTTAGACACCAACAATAGTAGTGGCACGGGCAGGACTTCTCTCCATCTCACAGGTGAGGCATAACAGGATTTGCTGCACAACGTGCCAAAGACTTTACACATCATGGGGGAGAAAAAAGAGGGGTGGAACTAAGAATAGAGGTGTGGAGATAGGACCTGCATTCACCATTCATCACATCACAAGACCTCTCCTCTGTGTCTCTTCATTATGAATAATACGGATGGTTTTGGCTAAAATTCTTGAGAAAATTCCTTTTTGAAGGTTCATACTCAGAGCCTCTTGAACAACGACAAGGATAATTTTTTTTCCTACATCCAACTATTTTATTGTACATTTAACACAACCACAGTGGATATATTTCCTGGGGATTTTTCTGAAGCTGGCTGCCAAACGTATGGAACATTGTAATCTTATGGCTCAAATGAACCTTGCTTTTTTATTATTCTACTCACAGAATAGGACAGCCCTTAAAAGGGAGCTTGAGAGTGGATATCCCAGGTCAATCCATTTTCTGGTGCCAGTCAGTGACTGTGAATTCCAATCACTGAAATGCTTCTTATGTGATTCCCAGTGGCTTTTCATAATGTATGAGAAGTCTTTTATCTTTATTACCTCTCTCCTACTTTCAAAGTTTCCCAGTTGGTTTCTCTTTCTTTCATGAGCAAAACTGGATCTTTATAAATCATTATATGAAGAGAACTATCAAGAGAGAAATAAAGTCCAATATTGATATAGTGCATCAGTTTCAACAAAAATATTTATTGGCAATCATCTGACTAAGAAAAGAGCAATAATAGATTACCTACTTATACTTGACTTAAGTTTCTGTTATTGTTATTATACTGGAAAACCTGCTAAGCCTTAAGGGACACTTTCATTGCTCTCTGCCACAAGCCTTAATCTCCATAAAGAGAAAAGAGAACACAGTAGTCCCATATTTACCATATCCGGTGAGTAGCATAACACTCTTCCAAAAATCACATGCTTCTCCTTTCTTTTTCCTCATTATGCCAAATTCATTGCAAGATAGTTTGTGTTTTTTTTTCCTTCCCTTAAAAAAAAAAAAAAAAAAAAAAAAAAAAGCTGGGGCTTTTCTTTTTTTGGGTCTCTTAAAGAACACTAAATCGTTTAGCCAAATAGTGCTCCACGTGATCACCTAGTCATCTCCCGAGGTATACAGCAGTGAAGAGAGTCGGCACTGACAGGTGATGTGGGGAACGAATAAGAAAGATCCAGGCCTGTAACAACTCAGAGGGGAAGGAAACAACTTACACATCCAAGAAGCAAAGTTCCTCAAGCCAAACACCTGGACATTTTCAAAATTAGTGGTCACTCTCGAAAATTTACCACTTCTTTGAAATTCTGTGCTTAATTGATTCACGCCACCTGTGGTGGAGGTGCTGGGAATGATGGTCAAAAGATGACAATGGGGTTGATTTTCCCTAATTTCTATTAGTGCCTTGATTTATGATTTAATTAACTAAATCACTGTATACTTAAACAGAGCATGAGGAAGTTGTGTGAAAATTAATGCACTAAACTGAAGATATAATAAAGATATAATAAAACCTTTCCCCATATGCCTTTCTCCTCTCATTCTTGCAAAGAATTTTACAGATAAGTAATTGTCTATTAATTATCCTTAAATAATGTTGCAAATGAGATGGACAGACTTAAAAAGGTCCTTCCTTCTTAAAAAGGAGGTAGCAATATGGCTTGATCTAACTAACTTATTCCTGAAATTTTTATTCAAAATCAACTTTGAAAGAGTCATGAGAATCTCAGCTCTAATGTTGCTGAGAAGTGGAGGCCAATTGCAACCACAGAAATAGCCCTATACCAGTGTAAATACCACCTGCTCTGCTGGGAATTCTCATCATTCACTTCTTGACATCCAGTGGCAGCTGGGCTCACATGAGAAACTTTGTAGAGCCGCGTTCCTGGCATGGACAGACCACAGGACTTCTCACTCCCTTAAAGAAATGCAAAGACAGGAGTCTACCTTCAGCAACAATAACACAGCTGCATGCTGTTAAAGCAGTTGGTGGTTAAGTAAGAAATAATAAATAACAGTACGTCCTGCCTGTTGCAGGGGAATGTGCTAGCGGGGGGAACTGGTAGAGCTGAGAGCCCCCAGGAGATGGCGTTTGTATTACCAAAGGTCAAGAATCATCCTTGCAGTTTAAAGCGTAAGTATATCGGTGTCACTTTTTCAATGAGATTCTCTGTACCAAGAGGAAACGCTGAAGAATTAGTCCAGAGGATTTTTCCCTTCCATCATGGACACTTTCAGCTTTGAGCCATAACATCACACTTATTGCAGAGCTGGGTGAAAAGGTAAATTCTCCCTTTTCTCTCCTTCGTTGGATGAGTTTCAGCTTTAGACAGAGAATATTTAGGGGATTTTTTTTTGGAGAGGCACCACATTCAGCTCCCACCTTAAAACATTGTTGAGAACAGCTGCATTGCTCTGTAGATGAATTTCAATCAATAGATACATTTACAAAAGCAGAGTCATTCTGGCTGAGGTAATCAAAATATTGATATTAACTCACTCCTCCAATGGAGGAAATAAATAGCAGTATCTGCATATAATAAAATATTTTCTTCAAAAAATACAAAAAATACAACATAGTACTTAAAAACTATCGAAACATACTTGTTTCCCCAAGTTATTAGTCTGATTCTAAATCAAATCTGAATCTAAAAGATTTAAAATAAAAATGTGAAATACTAGATTTAATTTATATGTGAACTAGTTTTGTTTTGTTTTTCCTTTGCCATGCAGAGACTTTTGAAGAGCTTGGAACATGCTTCTGAAAACTTTTGACCACTCCTCTTTCTATGTTTTTTTTTTTTGCTTTGTTTTGTTTTGTTTTAGGAAAAGTTTTAAGGCCTGGAACATAATCACCAATGCTTTTTTAAGTCAAATATACATTTTCAAATAGTCCACAAAATATCCATACTATGTCACTTATATGCATCTGTGGATGCTACAAGGACAAAAGCTCATTTCAGTCTCCGACTTCCTATACTCTGCATTAAGTAAGATTTAAAACACAACTGATGATCTATAAAGATAATATAGGAAAATATCAAAAAGTGATGAACATCCAGTAATAACAAGAAGTAAGTTCAGTTTAAACTGATGATAAAGCAATTACTTTATAAAAATATGCATTCAGTTCTGCTTCACAAAGCTTATTACTGTAATATAGTTAACTAGAAGATATTACCTCCAAAATATATATTTTTTGAGAAATAGATCTTTTTACCTCCACATTTATTATCTTGAAAGTGGAGAAATGGAGAGCATGTTGTTAACTTTAACAAAACAAAACAAATGGACCAACAAAAACTCAATAAAAAAAAGAGACTGAAGACCATAATAAGCCATAATGCAATCGGAGTTCTGAAATACTAATACTATGAGGATGATTTTAGTTATACTGCTTATGTCTGTTTTTTCTAGCATCTTTTGCCTTTGCCTTGTTTAAGTTTCCTTTTTTGTATGTTTGGTACACATTCATCATGTATCAAATTACAACCACATATCTGATGTCAGGGTCTCCTGTTCTGGTATGGCTCCAGCCTCTCTCGCTTTACAAAGTTATGTGAAGATTTTAAGTTCCTCATATTAAATGTCATTCTCGGGGACAAGGTTTAGAAGCAACCAACAATTTCATACACTCAGAGGCACAAAACTTTGATTCACTATAAACTAAGATATGTCACCAAATTCGAACCACGAACGTAAATTCTCACAGAATAATATTAAATAATTTTATCAGAACGAATAATTGTTTACTGATGAAGTCATATCATAACCTTAAATGGGAACACATTTGCAGATATCTTGTATACATAATCTTCAGAAGTGCCTTTATCCCACAAGCAGAATAGAATGCCTAATGCAAATCATTTTCTGCAAACATTTAGTTTTAGTTAAATGAGTTTGCTTCATTATTTTTGGCTCCTTGTTTCTGTTCACTCCATAC
>JAUBNY010000040.1:267876-278026 GCA_032275445.1 Crypturellus soui
TCCTAATACCACATAGGCATACAAATTGAAAGGGAACAGAAAAATTGTGATTTCAGCTACTAAGGTTTTAAGATTAGGAGAGAATAATACTAGAATAATAGGGTTAGTTTGTGCAAAAAGAGGTAACGAAACCCAGAGGTAAGCCAGCCAGCTCAGTGTCTTAACTTCCCCGCTAGCTGCCTGTCACTGCCCTCACTGCTGCTATCTCCCCATCGCCCGCCTTGAGATGGTTAGATTGTTGGTATAGTTTCTTCCATCTTTTTTTATTTCATGTTGATCCCTTCCCACACATTTGAGGAAGGGATTTATCTTGTCTGCTTGAAATCATGCCGTGATATTGCTACAAAGCTCAGGAAGGCACCTGGAGTTTCTCTCTCATCTTTTGACAGATTTCAGGTTCTGGCCAAAAGTTTGGAAAAATGGGTTTTCCCTGTTCATCTACATTGATGCCTTTTATGTTAGACCAAGCTGTGCTCACCCAGATTTCCACACAAAGCAAAGCGTGGATTAGATGCCCCAGGACTAATTTAGACCTAATGAGAACATGCCATCTAGCGGTTAGCAGCTGGTCTGGAACCGCTGTGAATAAGCTAATGAGAAAAGATGAGAGCAGAACTGCAAAATTAAATATGATGAAACGCAAGGCTCACACGCCGTTATTTTTTCCTTTCAGCGCAAGCAAATTTACTGAAGAAATAAGCCGGAAAGCTCACAGGAAATACAGCCCCGTTAACAGCCTGAAGAACAGATGGCAAGAATGGTCAGATCGGCACCTCCTCACGCAGAAGCTGAACCCCTTCAGCGAGGGGTTCGACCACCAGCTGGCCATGTCCACGCGCCTGCACAAGGGAGACGAAGGCTACGGCCGTCCCAAGGAGGGAACCAAAACGGCCGAAAGGGCCAAGAGAGCCGAGGCGCACATCCACCGGGAGATGCGAGACCTGTGCTTCATCATCGAGTCCATGGCCAAGCCTCGGCGCGACGGCAAGATCCAAGTCACCTTCGGGGAACTCTTCGACAGATACGTTCGTATCTCCGATAAGGTTGTGGGGATTCTCATGAGAGCCAGGAAACACGGGCTGGTGGACTTTGAGGGGGAAATGCTATGGCAAGGCAGGGATGATCACGTCGTGATTACTCTGCTGAAATAAGCAGGCTCCAAGCGCAGCTTAGCTCAGTAAAACTTTGCTCTTCCCTTGCTATTAGTTTTTGCTCATTTTGAATCCAAGATCTTCCTCCCACACACCCCCACAAATAAGATATTGTTTCTCTAAAAATGCATTTTCAAATTATTTCTTGATAAATCAAGTATCCCAGTGGATTTTCCTCTGTACCGTGGGATTTAAAGGACATATCAGTTTAATATGGTTTTTTTTTTTTGTCTCATTAAGGGAAAAATCTGTATGGCATATAAGCAGATGAATATAAAAAAAACTAACTGCAATACAAATAGCTACAAATTAATTCCAATTTTTGTTTGTTCTTACAAGTTCTTCCCAAATAATTAAATTGCGATTTCTCATAAATCATGCCAGATCATAGGTTGAATAAGGACATAGACCAAGTTTTTGATCTGTGAAAATCAGCTTGTGTGCATATTTTCTTAGTAAGATACTTAACTAAATGCAAGAAAGTTTACTTGAACACAGAATAAAGGATAGCACATCTCATTCCTATTATATGCAAGCAGAAGTGTAATATTATCTTGTGGTTATTACTGACAAAGCTTTCTGATACATGTTTGCAAACTAAGGTAGAATCCTTTGTTTTTAATAAGAGACTTTGTATTTAATGTATTTATGTTATAATTTATTAGATGGCTTCATATTTATATTGATGGCTGATGGAAAGAAAGCAATGCAGGCAACCAACTCATAGAATATATTATCAACAACCCTCGCCCGAACCTTTCTATTCAATAATGTAATGCAATGTATCATCTGAATATCAATATGCATGTATATATATATATATACACGTATATATATATATATATATATATATGCATATCTATGTTCCTTAAAATTACAGACTGAAATTCTGCATAAGACAGACAAATATCACCTTGTTGTACTGTTATTTATACTATACAACATCTTCCATTGGAATACGCTTCAAAGTGAAAAGATGCACAAGCCCCTTAAAAGATGATAGCTTTAAGGGGACTGGAATTGCATATTAAGAAAACATGAAAAAAAAAAGCATTAATTTTAGAGCGTTTGTCATTTGAAGAAACGCTGCATTCTTATATTCCAATATTTTTGAAATATTTCCTTTCAGTGCAGGTAGTGCTGAAGGTGAAGAAAGTTAATGAATAACATACTTGAATGTCTTAAAATTATGCTTCCATTATAAACAAATCCGAGACCTCTAAGGGTGTATAATGCTTACTGGATTAAGCAGATCATGATTACTCTAAATCTTGACTGAAAAGAAATCCTAGTAAAAAAAATATCTTTTGTACGTTAAGCATTTGTTTCAGAGCAACATATTTAGGCAATTAATTTGATACGTGAAAAATAATTTTTTAAATAAGATTCTTTCAAACTGAAAGATCAAATATCTTTCTTATAGAAGAAAGGACAATTATTGCTTAGCTTATACCATATACTTGCTTAACTGGAGTACAGGTACTCCATTTTGAAATTCCCAATGAGCGTATGAGTTATATAATTTATAAGCTAATGATACTAACATGTCTATTGTAAGACTTCATGTAAAACATTAATATTATAGGCAGAGCTATATGTTGTGAAATGAGATAAAACCTTGAATTAAAGATGGATTCAATGGCAACTGCCTAGTAATATTCCTTTCTACTTCTCTCAGATTACTCCATCTGACAAACAGTATCCCTGCATGCAATACTGACATACCAGAACATTTATATGCATCACATTAATCTTATTCTTCACATCTTTGTATAATTATTATTACAACAGAATAAATTGTCTTGAGATTTGTGTGTCAAAAGAATACTTGTATTATAATATTTAATTAAATAAATAAATATTATTTGAATATTTCTTTGGTTAATCCTCCCACTTACCAGGCCACAAAAAAATCATTCATATTCAAGAATTTAGGCATTAAGATGTTGTCTCAAAATATAAGCACGCACGGTTTTCTTTTCACAAGTAGTTAAAACATTTTCCTGTGATGATTTCTGTCCACAGCAGAAGATACGAGAGTACACTGAAATGAAACACTGTTTTCATGCTAAAAACTTGTCAAAAGTATCATACTCAAAAGTGGTTAAAAATTAATTATCTTACATTTATGTTCACAAAATTCTCATCCTCTCCTAGGGCAAAACATCCTTTCCAGTGTTATTTTAGCAAGTAATTTAAAGCCCAAGAATACCTCATTGTTTTATGAAGAATGATAACTCCTTCCAAAGACATTAGACAGTAGAGGCAATATATTTTTGCATGCTAATATACTAAGAGGAAGGTACCACCAACAGGTCAATTTGAATATTAAACATGTTTACAGCACGTAGTTAGAAATTCTGTTCTGTTGTGAAGTCTGTGCTGGGTTTTAATGAAGCTTTAGGGAAACATTATAAACAAACTTGAATTTGGAAAGATGAAAAGTAAACAAAAAGTAAATCAAATAAAAACCTCCATCTTCGAGCTCACAGCCTTCAGCTATCTGTGTGTATACAAAGTAATCCACAGCAACCGCAAGGTAGGTTGGCTCTCCCTACCAGTTTTGTCGGGAATGTAGAATTCAGAGTGCTGCCCCTGTGCTACCTTTTGCTAACTGAGCGCTTGATGAAAACGATGAAAGAGCGAGGAGAAAGGAAGGCGGCGATCGTTACCCCCAACCTGCACCCCTGCAGGGCGGCGAGCAGACGCCTCCGACACCTCGAGGGCTGAGGAGCTGCTGATGCCCTGGGCACAGGCACCTCCCTCCAGCTTCTCTGGGCAAGTACAGCATTTACGTTGGAGACCACCAGTGTTCCTAGCCCAGTTTTAGTATCTGAAATTGGGGAATATCTGCATTTAAGTTAAGAATTGCAAAAGTTTGGTCTACTTAAAAGACATCTGACTTTTCAAGTGGGCTCCTGTAGGCCTATCAGAAGTGAACATGGACAAGCCTATGTTTTAAAGTTTACCCACTGGATACCGGAGGCAGAAGGGACAAGGACAGGCTCAACTGAAGGGCAGGCCTCTCAGCTGCACTGCAATTCACAGTAACAGAGGAGACAGGGAACTTTCCCAGGTTTTCTCCACCGTGGAACAGAGCAGATGGAACTGAACTTCCACTACTGCTTTACTCGAACACATTCAGCAACAGAAATGAGCACTGACACACTACTGATCTCATTTAATCTCAGCACTTCATGTAACTGATGCCTTCTGCATATTAGATAATCAAGAAATTTGTGCACTTGTACTTACCATGTAGGATAAAAACAAAATTATATCTGTAAAGAAAGGTAACATTAGACCAACTGATTGAAGAGGAGAGGTGGCTTTCAAGCCTTTCCAATCACTCCTTGCCTTTATACCCTTATATCAGCAGGATAAGGCAATCACTGCTGTACAGCACAAATCTACAGCTCACTGCAGGTAACGTCCTAGGCCTTTCACATCCATATGTATCCCAGTGCAAGCAACGTCAACAACTTAATCCTGCGTCATAAAAAAATAAAATCTTTATATATTTTTTTTTCTCTATTCATACACTGAAACTGTCATATTGTTAAGCTCTTCCCAGAAGAGGCACATTAACCAGAATTTATAATTTCTCTAAGTGGAGAAACACCCATCTCTGGGTTGGGTATGATAATAGCAGATCGTGATATGGTAAATGATAAAGTAGATATGTTGGTGTCTTCAGAGGGCTACATTATTATCATGAGAGTAACAAAACTCTACATTTAGGTACATAGGTACATATACAGTACCCATACATTTAATAGGTACTAACTTGATTCACCCATAGATCTGAATTATCAGAAGGGCAAAATAAAGAGTTGGAAGCATGCAACACTAAAGGCAGTTTTAAGAGATGGCTTGATCTTTTTGATAGAATATCTGGCACATCCTGTGAGGTAAATTTTTCAGGGAAAACTAACGAAGAACTATAAAATAACTAAGGTTGGAGGACACTGTAAAATAATCTAGTTAAACTGCCTGTTCAAAGCAGAGCTAAATATGAGTTGCTTAGGACCTTGCCCTGTAATTTGGGAAGCTTGTAGCACTCGCAGATGGAGATTCTACAGCACAATTAGGAAACCTCTTCCAGGGTCTACCTACCATTGCTGAGTAAAATATTCTTTTGTCTAGTTAGAATTTCTCTTGCTGCTACTTGTGTGTGTTGTGTCTCACCCTTTGCCGCTCACTTCCAAGACTAGCTTCATTCTGCATTCAGCCCTCATTAGGTTTCTGGAAACAGCAGTTAGAACTTCCCTTGTTTGTTATTCCTTAGAGGCTAACCAAACCCAGCCTTTTCTGTACAACGCGTGCCCTGGTCCTCCAAACATCCCAGAAGTCCTCTTCTGCGCTTGCAGGGGAGATGATGCCAAACCAGTGTATTAGGTGCAACCCGGACACAAGACTCCAAATGAAGGCTCACGACCCTCAAAAAGAGGAGAAACCACCTCCCTTCATTTTCTGCTGCAGACCAGAAGTGATCGGCTTCGATCATCACAAGGGCATGCTGTAGACATGCTCAGCATGTTCATCCCACCTCTTGGTAAGGGCCTTCTGCAGAGCTTTTACAGAGCTTGGCCTGCACAGGGCTCATCTAGCTCAGTCTGTTTCTGAACCTCTTCCCATCAGCTTGTCAAGATGCTCTGAACAGCAGCTGTACTCTCTAGGGTAGTAATTGTTCCCCTCAACGTATATCCATAGTCTTAATGGCTGGGAAATTTCCTGAGTTGAAATGAGGTTACTATTCCTGCTACGACAGAGCTTCACCTTGATGCAAGATACTTGACTGAAAAGCTTTCGTTACACATATGGTCTACTACTCTTCCAAATAACCCAAGTATTTATGTTGAAATACAACCCATCATCTCTGAGAAACAAGTAAAGTCTAAAAGTTGAAGCAGACAAACTAAAACAAATGTAACATGCAGTGTGTGGATGGAAGAGTTCAGAATGAACTCTGATTATTTGGATATGTGCTTTACACTAAAACCACACCATATTCTATTTTACATTCTACTCACTAAACTATCTGGGCACCTTTGATTATGCATTTGATTGAATATACAGCTGATTGAATATTCTGGTTCTCTGCTTGGGGAGGCGGGAGGAGGAGGTAAAATTTGAAGAGCATCTTTTTTTTCTAGCTTTTAAAAATAAGTACATTGCTAATCATGTATTTATGCTAGACAAACCAAGACCAAGGTAATTCCAAAGGTCAATTGCATTTCATTACGTATTATGAGTTATTTATCTGTTGATATTATTGGAAGGGAAAGCAATCAAAACAAGCACATAAACCCAATTAAACAGGTCCAGGTCCCTTGCTCCTTTTTTTTTTGTTCCCCTTTCCTCCCTTTTCTCTTAATGATAATTTCCAGCTTTTTAAGTACCTATCAAGAAAGTGATGACCAGTGCTGAATGACCAACAAACAGATCCTGTATATTCATTAAGCTTAATTTAGTATTATCAATAATCTATACTTGTTCTTCTAAATAAACTCCAACTCCAGTTTATGTTTACATATACTTAGATTTATTTGCTATACATCACTATGACCTTATAGTACTCAAAATCCATTACAGGATTTTCTTTTTGTAATAATTAGTCTTAACTCCACAAAGACAATAATACTGCTGTGGAAGACCAAAGGGGAGAAGAGCCATTTTTATTTACAATTCCTTATTTTGTAAACATTTAGTCTACACATTATACTAAGTTCTAATAAGGGTAAAGAGCTATACATAGAGACAGGAAACAAAGCCCTGTATTTCTATTCATATTGAGCATTAGCATATATGATGAAACATTTGCCCTTTTTCTTTAACATAGCAGTAGGCCTTCTTCAAGTAAGTTTTTAAAACTTTTCCAAGATCGAAATATTTTTAAATATACAACTACATCTACTTAAGCCAACCCATTTGGCTTTTATTCCATTTCTAGAATAATTTAAAGTGCTATTAGCAACCCGTCAATCAACACTTTCCTATAATAACAAAACTACTTTAAACATTAATTTACAAGATAATATACAATGTTCATCTGAAATAGCTGAAATTTCAGCACAAAGTCAGTCACTGTCACACTTAACAGCATTTTTTTTTCTTTTTTTTTGCAGAACATAGAATAGAAGCTTTGAAACAAACAGTTTTGTTGAGCTGTTATTGCCACAAAGGCTTATCGATTTCCTACGAAAGTGGACAAGAGCTACTGGAACTGTATTCTAGCCTGTCATTTTCTTGAGGTCACATGACAGTAAGTTTGCATATTCCACAAGTCTACGGAATTACAATATTGTCTACCTATAGTACATTATCTCATTTTAATCAGAGCTGGTGCTAACTGTAAATTTACAACATAAATCCACTCAAAAACATCACAACTATTTTTTCTTTGGACAGGAATAAGCTATATTCTTGGAATTGATGTGCTACACAGCTACAACAGTATAACAGTATATATCTGACACTTTATGTTGAAGAAAGATGCATCTGTTTCATAATCTTTGTACTTTTAATGCCCTACTATAGCTACAAATTGTTCGAGTTTTACTTGCTTTAGCCTTTTAAATTTGTGGAACTGTTACATTCTTACATTCCCTTGCTATTTTTTAAGTCCTTGCCACACAGCTCAATATTTTCAGCATTTGTCCCAAACCTGCGGATCATGAACAGCATGTGCAAAACACTCTTTAACACAATCAGCATGCAGTTAGAGCACTTCCTGTATTGTTTAACTGACTTTTTTTCTAAACATAAACAACAATAAACAAGACAAGTGGCACTGTTGACTTTGGATATATCTTCTAGCTTGACCATATGCATTCTGATACCAGTATTAAGAAGGAACGCTACGCTTCTTATCTTATTGTGGCACCGTATTAATTTATCCATCATTGGTCTAGACCAAGCTCTGCAACACCCACACACAGCTTTCTTCTTATGTAGGTTCATAGAGGGCAGCTTCATTCATAGATATAATTTGAATACAAAAATAATAGCCTTTACTCAATGAAACAGCCCCCTGGCAGCACTGAAGAAAGGTGTGTGGGTAACTTGGGAGGCAGCTGTAGAGAGGGTGAGAAATTGTGTAGACTGAGGTTCAAAGCAGCTTATGCTCATTTTTAGTCCATGAGGTTTATGCTTCTTAAAAGTGTCTACAGCTTAGAAAAAGTAGGACCACATTTTACAGGTGTGAGAAAATAAGTCTGCTATTTCACAATTGTAATTAGATGGCCACGCAGAAAACAAGGGAAGGCAAAGAAAAAAAACTGTAGAACAACATGTTATATTGCTCCTCAGGATGTGCTGCACTGATTCGTGTCAGGTTTGGGACAATACCCTGCAGAAATAGTTACATACTTATTCAAAAGCCCAAATTTCTATGTCTTGAATAATGAAGTCTTCTCGCTTTGAAAGCGTATGATTTCCAAATGTTTTACATGAATGACTTCTTCCATGGTAGAGATCGCCGTCAAGCCACAAAGCAAACTCCCCTCTGCAAGACAATGTATTAAGCAAAAGATAGAGGAAATTAACTTTAAACTAATCAATGTGGTTTTCATTCAGAAAGTTCTAGAAGGATGGAAGAAAACAATAGAATTCTTTTTCAGTACAAGTACTTCATAACTCGTGATGAATTGAATTCAAAACTATAAAGTTTTTTTTTCCCTCTTCATTTAGAAATATTTTATTCAGGTATTCTGAAATGAAAAAGTAACCTAACTCCTAAGTTTTTAGCCCTTTCCATTTCTATAAACAAAGGTATAACAATACTCATCTGTAAGAAAAATGTTGACGATGAGCAGGGAAGATCTCAAAGGCTTGTGTGCTCATGGAGAAAAAGGGCTGGGAACGCTGACTAGTATGTCTTGGGATGTTACACAATTAGAGGCTTGAACTGAAATTGTATAACTTTCATATTTACATATCGCCACAAACTTAAGTATCATGTCCATTCTGAATGTACCAAGACAAACATGCACATGGAGCAAGCAAGTGTCATGATCTTTCAGGCCTGAAACTGGATACCACACTATGCTGAAGATAAAAAAACACCTTGCACGATACTAACTCCTCCTAATACTAAGCCTGTTTCCTCTTGACCTCTATCTAGCCTTGAGAGAGTGAATTTGAAATCAAGGTCACCTCAAAATTTTCTTTTTAAAGGTGGGTGCATATATACATATACACATGTAGTTGCTTGTTAACAGACTCGCCATAATAAAGAATAAAAATTATAACTTACCCTCCTCCGCCAAAAGCAAGGGAGTCCATGTCACCTTTGATGAAGAACATATTGTCTCCTGTCCACTTGAAAACCTAATGTAAAACAGACTAGCAAGTTAAAATGTCTGAACTTCTGGTTTCAGTAAAGATATATTTTGTTAGACTTTTCCTAACATGGAAATTGAGCATGGAATTGTACAATAGTAGGGGAAGAGAGTGGGGGGGGGGGGCGTGGGGGGTAGGGAGGATGAATCTTATTCTGCTGGATTTTCGTTATACTTGAGCTTTTAATTACGCAAACTCTACCAGTTTACTGTGCATTTATGCTGTCAGAAACCAGTATAATACACATATTTTTGGGGACAATTCTTAGACTTGATTAAGTATCTAAAAATTCTATACAGCAAGCACAATATTACATATAGAGGTTAAAAAAAAAAGAAAACAAATCTTCTCCCCACATTAACTCCTTACCTCATAGTCTGGAGAGAATGTAAAGAGAAATGTCTCCCCAGTGCCATAAAAGCCATCACTCACTTTAAAAGGTTCAGATGCTAGTGCACCAAAAACCTGTAAGCAAAAATATGCAAAATAAAATACTTTAAAAATAATCTACAATTCAGCTTACAAATTATGTGACATTTGGAATCTTACTACAGGATTATAAACCTTACATCATAGAACCATAGAATGCCTAAGGTTGGAAGGCACCTCTAGAGGTCATCTAGTCCAACCCCCCTGCACACGCAGGGCCACCTAGA
>JAUBNY010000040.1:305502-327103 GCA_032275445.1 Crypturellus soui
CTAAGACCATAAAGAGTTAACCTGTCTCTGAAGTCACATATACAGGTCTTCCAGTTTTCCAGGATACAGAAGAGTTTTTACAGCTTAAATTTGCTTTCAGTCACCATGTAGACTACCGATATTAGCTTATCACTTTCATGGCCACACATCTATACACATGTATCGTCTTGCACAAACTCTGTGCAGTGGTGAAAAAAAGGAATCAAAACAACTGGATATTTAGGATTTTGGCTCATCAGATGAAACGGTTTAGAAAGTTTTTTAAGTTAAGAGCTCAGAGAAGCTGGATTTGTACTGAGGGAGAATTAAAGATACAGATCAACCCTGAAGACAGAATAAACAAGCAACTTGTGGCCTCAGGTGGAGTACTTACGTTTCTCAATTTTTTGTGTATACTGGTTTTGGTATATTTGATACAGAATTCTACAGAAAAAGAAAATTAGTGGCTATTGTTTCTCTGATACATTTTTCTTTTAATTTGCACTAATATCCAACCAGCTAGTAGTAAAGCAGTCTAATGTTATTCTTATACGCAAAATACATAGATGATGAAATCTCACTTAAATATAGCACACAAAAACACACAGCAGCACATTGCTACAATTCTTCACAAGTTCCAACTACACCCGGCTTTTGCTTCAATGTTTTTGGTTTACCTAAGATTCTATAAAAACAGAAGAGAATCAGAGAGTCCAGAGGGTGCGGGAGTAACAGCAGGAGATAACAACTGAAGGAGGCCTCCTCAGCCATTCTGGACTACTAATACTGTTAAAGTTGCTTCACATCACTTTTTGAAAAAATAAAGTAACAGTCATTCCAAACTCTGAGTCGTTTGACCTCAGTAAAGATTAGCAAACACTAGTTCCCAAAAACCTACGTGCTCAAAATGCCACCAGAAGAGTGAAAATTCAAGTCCTTCGTGCATACAGAACGAGAAGCCTACCTAGATAAACAGTGGAACAAAACCAGCACGACTACTGCAGAGAGCTAGGCCTATAGACAGAGACCTAAAATTGTTCAGTGTCTCAGCATTCATAACAGGCAAACTGCTGACAGACCCATCTCCATCATGTTTAGGCTTTGGTGTGTGAATGACTTATGCCTTCAGGCTGGCTCTACTTGCACGTGCCTGTAGACACAGCTAGTAGAAGCTTCACCAAATCTAATGAGATGGAGAAAACACTCATAATTTGCTGTTCTCTTTGCTAATTCTGCTAATACAACATGCAAGCTAAGGAGAAAACACATAATAATTCCAAAACAAGTCAGTGTCGCGAACCTCCAAAAAATTTTTTTTTCTTCTTCCTCCTTTCTCTCTCCTTTTCTGTTTTATCCTTACAACCTGCACTGTGGCTGTTACATCAGTTGTACAAGAAAAACCTGCAGCATCATTCAATGTAATAGATTTTCAGAAAAAAAAAAATCAACAAATTTATCAGTGTTTAGTATATTATCTAAATTATGCATAACACAATTCTAAGAGCAGCAGCACTAGTAGCAGCGAATACTAGTGCTGGCATTGTTAGAGGTCCCAACCAGCAACTATCGATAGCTGATGTTTTTAGAAGAGGATTTCCTCTAGTGGTTTATGGTGTAAAAGCCAAATCATCACAGAATGATGCAACTATGAGTGACTTGAAATTTCAAAATTCAGTTCCTTCAACTGCAAAGGAAGAAAGTGGAAGATTATTTTCTGCCAATCAAAAAAAAATTACTTTTATTCAATATCACCTCAGCTATTAGTTATGAAGAGAAGTTGACTTGAACTTGCAGATGCACTTCACGTAACTCCATTTGTAATGGATACTGTTATGACTTCTTTACAGCCCACAAACACTGTACAATTAAAATGATTAGTTCACCTCCAATAACGAGATTAAAAGATATTAAAAGATATCAGAAAGTAGCCTAAGGATTTTTTAAAAGGAAGAATAAAATACATTCAGGAACACCATCTTAACTTGCTTAAGAGAGAAAACACATCTAAAAGTCTTGTAGCTTCAATAGATTTTTCAAGATATTTACCAGATAATACTACTTGAGACTGACTCTTACAGAGCAATAATGGTACTCAAGGAAGTAAAAGTCTACATGTTTCCCACATTCACTGCTTATTATTAGCATTTTTTTTACCTAGCTCTTACTTATACTAAGAAATGCTTTACATACATTTCACCTTGTTCTAGTCAGCAAGAAAGAATGACAAGATGGAAGTAAAACAAATTAAAAAAAAAAAACAATTCAAGTCTCAAACAGTTTAGTGTTAAGCCTTCAGTAAGTGTCTAAATACTCATATTCCAAGATGTTAACTCATTCAGTGATATACATTCATAAATCTTGATCCCAAAGTATGTGTATAAGTCAGTTAGCTGACTGCCAAGAAATATACTTAATAGAGCTATACAGTGACCAATGCCTCATGAGTCTGGTTTATTTAAAACTTCATTAAAATAATATTGAAGTAAAATGACAAATGTCATTTCAATAAGGAAAAAGTGTCAGGAATAAAAGTATCTATGTTTTCAGTTTCTTAACAATTTTCAAAATTATTAAAAAGCATAGTTTATTATTGCTGAAGCCAAGGACAAATATAAGCAAACATGTAATCTACATATGTAACGGGTAAAAGCAAAGGAAGGGAAAATTTTAAGGAATCAGAGGCCAATATTACAAAATTTTCCCTACAAATACCCACTCCCTTACCTTCTAACTGCCCATCTCCCACAGCCATGGTTTTCTGATTTGTCTCCTTCCGTGAATCATGCTGCAAATGCTCTCTCTGTTGCCTGGCTTGTTGCATAGTGTGGGTCTTCCAAAGTTTACGAAGTTCTTCAACTTCTGTTTCTGAGTCTTGAGTTGACTCTTGCAACGTTTTTTCTTTGTCAATTGTCTCTTTCTTTTCAGAGTCTGTGGTACCTTCACTAGCGGAACATTCCTCTCCTGCCTTCCTCTCCTCCTCTGGGTCATTTCCTAGCGTGGAATCTTGGTCTTCTGCCCGACTGTCCTGCTCTTCACCATGATGTGATTCTTGCAAAGACTCTTGAACTGCAACAGTTTCATCAGATTCTTGTTCTTCCTTTAGAGACATTTTAGCAGTTTCTGAACAGAGACTGGGAGTACTAAACTGTTTAACATTTACAGTCAGTTCAGCGCTGGATTTTAAGTTGCCAGGAGCTTCACTTGAGTCTGAAATGAGGGTTAAACATTCTGCACTAGTCTGGTTTATTGTTTGGACAGATTCTGATGATGCCCCAGAAGATTTATCTTGTCGAAGCTCATCTGAGGAGACAAGTTCCTCACGTATTGGAGAGAGTTCCGATTCCGTGAACACATCTTCAGAGAGGGACTCCTCCGTGCTCCTGGGGGCAGTACTAGCACTGTCATTGCCTGTGTCCCGAATCCTGGACTCCACTTCATCTGTATTGCTCCTTGCAGCTTTCTTGGCATGGCAAAGTTCCCTTACAGACTGATGTTCTACATCCCTGTTAAGCAAATAAGAATGTTAAGTAAAAGGCACTTTGTATTATAACTTTTTATTAAGGATAATATAATGCTGAAACCAGTTTATAAAAATGCCCTCCTCTCTTAAATAACTTAATCCAGAATAAGAAACAAGCATAAATTAAATTCTTACAAAGACAATTCTGTGGCAGACATTTTTTTGCCCAGGTGATCCAGGTGACTTCCCAACACTACTTTACCAGACATTCTCCAACAAAACTCACCAACATGTTTGAGAGGCTTAAAGTGTAAAAATATAACAAACAAAATAAATCTTAGAGAACTCTAATCTCTAAGGGCAGAAGCTCTCCGTCTTCTGCGCTACGTCTACCAAAGAGATCAGTATAGCAGATGTACATCCCGTTCTACAACAAAGCTGACACCTCGCTCACTGGTAAGAGGTGAAGGGTAGAAGTCTTGTCTAACCTTAGCTACTTAAGCTATTTGTTGCAGATCACCTTGTTCTAGTCAGCAAGAAAGAATGACAAGATGGAAGTGGGAACCAGAGTAGATCTCACCACCCATTACAAAAAGCCGTTTCTGCATCATTTAATAACTACAATGAAAAATGGTGCTTTTGGACAAGCACAATCTAAGGTTCACAAAGTTGGTAAAATTCTGTATTTTCAAATATATTTTTGTACGTAAGAGGAAAGTGGTACACAAAGATTTAAAACAAACTGTTTAGGTTTCCATTCGGCAAACCAGTTTTTAAATTGACATAAAGAGACAAATGGATCCATTAGCAATTTCATAGTGCGCAAGGGAGAGAGAAAGTGCCCTAGTATCTCCTGCCACAAGTAACGTAGACAGATTTTGAGGAGACATTATTGGAGCATACTGGAAATGCATGTACATGGAAGATATTCTGTACAGTATATAGAATGTAAGATCTTAAGATAATGCAAATTCCCACAGGCCTCTCCAGGCCAATCTTGGATGTTCTTCTTTAAAAAGGAGAGAAAAAAAAAAGTGTTTGTTCTAGTTTCACATTATTACCAATAGGGCTACAGTTACTATTTATTCAAAGCTTCATAGACACTGTTCTGTCTTACATGGTTAATGAATCCTTAATTTTGCTGTCCACAATTTCCTTATACAAAGCAGCTGACATCACTTCTTCCATTGGACACATGATGCCATACTCTTCACAGCCGTTCTCTTGGACCAGAGGATCCATTTTATGGGGATCAAACATTATATTATTTGGCGTCACTAGCAGCACACCATTGACTGTTCCCTAAAATGAGAGGGAAAACAATTAGTAAGTTTTCTCTGTAGTGTTTTAGGTTTCTTTTTCTTGAGGGTTTTTTTTTTTTTTTAACTTAAAGAATCCACATTTCAATATCTATTTGAGCAGTGGTCATCAACCACAATTTCTCATGCTTGTCACCATCTAAAACATGTAGTTTTTCTGTAGATGCTGATCAGTACTATCTGCCTCTCCAAGAGTAGAGCTCTGTTCTGCACAGCTACTCAGTAATTGTGCTGAGTAAAATAAAGTTACTTGAACACTTAAAGGATATACTAAGCAGCTGCCCAAAATTATACTCTTCCTAGATAAATTTTATTAGAGCCTTCCTCTAGCGCTTTAATTATAAAAATTGAAATATCAGTCATATGCCTCATTTTCTTTACACAAGAAAAAGAAGAGTAACTGACTCAGATCATTCTGACTTAATAGATCTATTGCTCACTTAGACAAGTTTATAGAACAAAATTAGTTTAAAAATATTAAAGATTTTTCATGACAAACAGCAATGCAGTTTTGGAGGAATTTAATCATAACGATATTGCTGTAGCATACATATAAGTGTATATTTTAAACTTTTAATGTTGAAAAAGTGTAAAGAAATGTGATATTCATAATATAAGCAGTTCTTATAGTTCTTAAGTGGTTCTTATGTAACAGATGTCAAGCTAATTCATTATACATTGAACTCTTGAGCACAGAAAGCACAGTATTCGTCAGCTGCCCATTAAAAGAAGTCCACCGTCTTGCCCATTGAAAAAAGTGACCTTTTCAGAAGTTTAAAATTAACTACAGAAAAAAAAAAAATCAACTTTTAGGAGGATTATAGTGAGCCTTCAGTTCTTTACATTATGCTACATATTTCTGAGATGTACTAAATAAGGACCTCCTTGGTATTATAAAAGTCAAAAGCTTATCCATCCAAGACTCTTTATTGTTTGAAGACAAGCTGCTGTTTGCACAACAGCAAACAAGTACTACTTCATAGCTACTTAGGCCAAAAGGATGAAAGCATCCAAAACCCTATGCGCATAACACCACAATCAAAATCCAGGACTGAAGCTATCCACCTGCTGCCGCCCACATGTCATGCTATCATCTTCAAAAGAGGCATGCTGGAGAGCAGGAAAAGAGTGAGAGCAGAAAAGTAAAGGTGCGTGACCACTTTAGCTTAAGGATTTTGAAGACCATGACCAGCATCTAAAATTATGCACTCCTCGGTAGCAGCAATCATTGATCAGGTTCCGTAGTCTTCTTTTTTAGGCTAAGATTTTTGTCTTCATTTGTTCACTTTATTTTGAGATAAAGGTTTTATTTAGTCCCCAATTTTAACTACTCCTTTCTCAGACATGCCATGTGTCTAATAGTTTCCGCTGTTCCTCTATAAAACAGAGGGCTTCCGTCTTTATTGTCAATCTTTTTTGCAGGAGAAAAGCTTCTTTACAACCTGTGAGATCTGTATTACTCAGACTGAGCTGCCGTCATGGACAGCAAACCAAGTGCTATTGATCCCATGAGGAAAAATGGGTAACATCTGAACAATGCATGGTCAGGGGCAACATACATATATCTAGCAAACTGCCAGTCAACAACTGCTTATTAGCCTTTCCTGGATGACAAAGCTGAAAGAGCTCCTGTCTTTGGTAGTGTGTACCACAGCTTTGTATTAATGAAGATAAAACTGAAACAGTCATAGAAGAATTACTAAAGCTTTATTTCTTTTTCAGTTTGCCATTACGGACCAGACAAACTTCCCTATCAGCATTCCTACAGTACATGTAATTCACTGTTGTCTCAGTGAGCCAGTGATGAACTCCTAGCACTCCAGCACCACAAATTCATTTTAGGTTCTGAATAGGTTTATCTTGCTACTCATATACAGCAGTGCACTGTGAAAGAAGATGGCTCAGCTGTTCCACAAGTGCCCAAGTGTGACAGTACTGAGGCCCAGGATAAAACTGGCAGCCTACTACCCTTTCCCTTCCTTTCTTTACTAGTCTAGCCTTTCTTCTTACCTTTGAGGCAGTAAGGACAACAGCCTAAATTCTATTTTGGAATTTTGGAAGCAGACCACCTTCAGGATATTCTTTTGCTTCCCAGTGAACAGTGCAGAGAGCTGGGAACTGGTGGAGGAAGCTTTTTTCCCTTGCAGAGGAATACTGAAAATTCTTAGAGGCTCACGCGTGGATGAAGCAAGAACCATGGCTGCCAGAAAGGGCCCGCTACGTACGCAATAAACAGCAAGTTACTGTGCTGTAGGACCATGGCACCTTCACACCAGCCCATGTCTAACTGGACACAACAGTCTCTATCAGTGGACAGCACCAGAAGTCTCCGGAAAATACAACAAAGCCAGAGCTCCCACACTCCAACTAGTATATGGGAATTCCCCAAGATAAGATTACACAGGAAACAAGTGTGAATAAGAACAACTTCAAGTATATATAGAAAAATGAGTCTTTGAAAGCACGCAAATGGAAAGTTTTACCTTAACCTTACCTTTTCTTATATTGCACTTTAACATATTGAAAGCAGCTTTTCAGTAGATTTTTATTTAGGAAGTCTCTGACTGGGACTTCAAATATGTGGTCTAAATCCATAAAATATTGTTTTATAGTACCTATAAAACTTAAAAGCTTTCCTCCTCTTTCTGAAGGGCATAATTAGCAGCATTTATACATGTAGACTCAAACTTCACATGAAGAATAAATTAAGTAAACGAGTTTGTGTGCATTCACTTAGCTTGAATGAAGGTATGATTTTTCAAGATTGAAGTGTCTAGTAAAAAGGCACGTTTTAGCAGGGTGAGAGAGCACGATACCCAATTTTCCTTTGAATTTTGAATCTCTAAAATCCATATGACTTGTGCAGTTATGAGCTGAAATTAAGTTAATCAAATACCATTTAGCCAAATCCCCTAGGCATTTGTGTAAAGACACCACCAAGAGAACTGCCATTAGAATTGCAAAGCCAAGATTTCTACCACACTACACTTCATAGGGAAGTTTGGAGGGTAATTCTATTCTATGCTATGCTTTAGAAAAACAGAAGTGAAACTACCCACCTAACTATTTCCTTCGTGTTCAAGGCATGTGCTTATCTACTATTAGTGAAAGGAATTACCAATAAGAAATACTAAGATATGGCACCAAGCAGACTTCCTGAACTGAACACCTAAAATCTGCCTTTACTTGAGGGATGTCCATTTCTGGTGAATTGCGTATTTATTATAACTAACAGACAAAAACCCTGGGAATCCAAAGAAAACAGAGGGGTGAGAAATGCATACAGCCTGATCCAATTTGGTCTACCTACCTATCTGTCACTAGGTCTTGTTCTATGTTTTTATTTTAAGGGTGCTCTATTTTTCCATTTAATACAGTAAGATAGTTCAGGGTGGTGAAACATGAGTGCTGAAGTACCTTGCCATTAGTGATGTACTTGCAATTAATTTTGAGAAATTTTTCTGTAAACGCTTCCTCCTCTTCAGAGGTGGATGATACCACTCTTGTAGGACGAACACATGAAAGTGCTGGTGAAGCAGCTGACTCTTTTTGTTGGACTCCATCTGGATCCTAGAAGGGAACATAAAGAACATATCAGCCTGCCCTTGTCAATATGAACTTTAAGAGATCGTCGTGTACTTTTTGTTCTTACTTTGACATGAAAGCAATTGCAAAAAAGATTTCCAAATTCACTGCACTTTAAAGGACTGCTTTCATCTGACAGTGCGAATAGTTAACGCAACTGATGAAACACAGCTTGACAAGTCCAGAATAACAAATGCAAGTGGGCAGTAATACTCAGAATTTACCTTGGAACAAACAACAAAACAATAATCATGATTCACAAAAGTTTTCTGAAATATTCTGACAAGAAAAGTTTGAGTGACAGGTATATAGCAGAAAAGATGATTTTTCAGTTTTAATAAACAAACTGCTTCAGTGCTGTTACTCTTTCATAATACCTACTACTACTTCAGGTTAGAAGAGTCCTCTGAAGGGCTTCCAGTCCAACCTCTTGTTCAAAGCAGGCCAAGGCCTGGAATAGATCAGGTTGCACATGGTCTTCCCAATTGAGTTTTGAAGTCTTCAAGGAGAGAGATATGCCACACTCTAAGAAACCTGTTAATGCTGAAATGCTTAAGTATCCTCATTGTGAAAAAGCATTTCCCAACATCCTAACCAGAACTGCTTGCAAAACTACTGACTGTCACCACCCACATGCTTCTGCTGGGTACCTCTAAGAAGGTCTTGACTCTTATCTCTATAAACCTCCTCTAACAGTTACTGAGGGTGAGCTCACTCGCACTATCTGGATCACTTTAAAAAAACAAAAAAAAACCAAAAAAAAAACCAAAAAAAAAAAAGAACAACAAAAAAAACCCACCAATACTGGCCCAAGTAACAGCCTTGCACCCCACAAAGCCAAACAAATCCCCACAAAAAAAAAAAAAAAAACAACTGGAATCACTGAGTCAAGATCTTGTCAGTTCTCCACTTGCTTTCATAGTCTACCCTGCCTATGTGTTTAGGACACCACTTCAGGATAATGCCAAAGCCCTGCTCTTCTCAGGGTTAATATCCACTGCTCTCCCCTCAGCTACCAAGCCAGCCTTCACATCCTGGAAGGTGATAAGGGTCAGTAGCAGTGATTTACCGTTGGTAAATCCATGCTTGCTATCCCCAGACACCTTTGCGTTTTTCATATGCTCTGACTTAAGTTCTAGGAGAACCTGCTTCATGACCTCCTCAGGCAAATGTGGGGGGGGGGTGGGAGGAGTGCTATTTATTCTCAGTACATCAAAACCCAAAAGTGATCAACATATGAACACAGAAGCCTGTTAACAAGACTTTATTTATTATTATTATTAAATGAAAACAAGAAAGTCCAAATCCTATAAATCTGGTTCTTATTTAAAAACATTTTTTCATTGTGAGAAGAGAGACTTCTAGAAAGACCATTTCTCAGGTCAACAGCACTGCATGGAGTTTATCAGCATTTACAGACTTCTACTCCATAGGTAGCTGTTACTCGTGGTTATTAATAAGATCACACTATCTGCAAAGAAAATAGTATTTTTATGCCCCCCTTCTTTTTATGCTTTTCTATGCAGGTCACTAGTGGAGATTATACCAACTGTTTTTGACCATGTCAGTATACACGTGCTATAGTTTCCTGTATAACATCTCTCTGGCACTATTTTAGCCTTTGCTCTGCTTGCTTCTTTTTCTTCAGGGAAGGGGGGAACAAAAGCAAACAAACAAATATACCCACACCTTACAGCAGAAAACTGTATTTTAATAATAAAAAATAATAATAATAGCTAAAGGGGATACAGTTAAAAAGCAGCTTTCCTGGGTATGATTTTTATAAAAAAAGCCCTTCTTTCAAAAACTATGCAGTCACTTTCACAACATCTTATAATTTTAAGAGCAGATCCAAAAGTTCCCAGATGATATCCAAGTGCACAGGAAATATACTGGCTATTTCTTGTTCATATTCCTACACAATACAAGTTGGGGCAATATTGGTGGCAGATTTTTCTCAGATTTAAATGACAACATTCTTGCCACTACACATTATTTTGAATGGGATTTGAGGTTTTGTAGGTATTAAAGACTATGGGAGCTTAAATTCATGCTTCAGATGATGACACCCTTCACATAACCAGGAGTATAATAAGGGTTTATATTTAAGCTAATTGCTTACAAGTAGACTGAAAAAAAAAAAATAAATAGTGACCAATTTCAACCAGGATGCTAATAGAAGACACAGCCTCTTCAAAAAGTAAGATATTGTCGTTGATCTATCACATTTCAAGTTAAGCCACAAACCTGAAGGCAAAATTAGAGAGGAGCTGGAGAATGCAGATATTTAAATACAAAAAAAAATAGAGAACATATGCTAATACTGCTCTCTTTTATAAGGTTTGTAATCAGTAAAGAGGAGAAAGAGATATCAAAAAACAGGTATTACAAAGAGCAGCAAACAAGCCTCCAACTTTAACTTCTCAAACACATGTCAAAGTATGTGTGTTGCCAAAGACTGGTTAAAAAAAAAAAAAAAAAAAAAAAAAAAAAGTAAGAAGTACAACTGATTTATTCTTATATTTTGAAGAAACATACCTGGGAACACCTTTTCCTTACCCACATAGAGTTAAAAAGCCTCAGAAATAGAAGCTTCAACACCATTATTTATTTTGCTTATTCATTTGATAACTCCTGAAGCATTGAAGCCATTGAAATCAGTTTACTCTGTTACAAAACATTTTTTTTGGCCATACAATATAGAATAAACTGTTTGCTGTAAGTGAAAGCAAAAACATTTGTAAAAATAGCCATACAATGTCAAATTAAATGTACAGGACAGCAAAAAGATATGGTAACTTTTAGAAGAATCAACACTGCTCCCATCACACACGCAACAACCACATCACACTATCGAATCTCTTTTAAAATCCGGCCCATGCCTGATTTTAGCACAGAGCCCTGGAAGAAATGCCTGACAGCTTATGCAGATACTGTATTAAGGATTGGCGAGAGTTATTACCTGGGAAAAAGGATCTTAGCCAGGAAAACAATAGAACTTGCATACAGGAGCAACTGAATGAGGCCAAAATTGTAAAACCTGAAGTTCCAGAGACTGTATCTTTCTGGTTTGAGTTCTCATGAAATTCTGATAATAGCAAAATAGTAACAGTAAACCTGGAAAAAACATGCTTTTGTAAATCTAGCTCCCAGTTGACATCCACATTCAAGCCGAATTACAGGACAGCCTCAATGGCTCCATAATTTTAGCATCTAAAAGGTGGAAGACCCACTGAACAAAGAGAGGCTAATATCAGCTTTATAATCAGCACTTCACTGAAGCAGTTTCATCAAGCAAAATGGAGACAACCTTTTCTCCTCTACAGAGGGTAAAAACCTTTACGTTTAGCCGCCTGAGTAGCCTGATCAACATATCGCTGTCAGTAAAATATCAGAAAGACTAAAATTAGAGAGAAAGTATGTAACTATTTGAGAGGTAAGATCAAAAGTAAATCAACTGGAAATAGTATTCAAGGTATCAATGTAAAAATATAGTATTTTGCTACAAATTATTTTACTCATCAGTTTTCATATAGAAAAATTTCCTTAAGAGAAGGCACCATTTTAGTTTTCAACTCCAACATTCTCCTCAGAATGAGAAAACATTCTTAGAAGAGAGCATTATATTCACACTGGTTATCTTGAAAGGGAAAATTAATTTTAATCACAACAGGTATACATACATTGACTGTAGCCTTGTCAAACTCTGCTTCTGAAGATGTAGGTGATAAGGGACTTATAGGACTTAGAGAAGGGGAGCTGTCCACACTAGAAATGTAGTCTGGGTCAGGAACATACAAAATCTATAAAGAGATATAATGTAGTTAGAAGTTATGCTTTCAGTTTAACTTTCCCACTAGTTCAGGTATATTTGCTGTGTTTCCTCAAAATAAGTTAAAACAAAATCAGTTCTGTCCTAATTTATTTATATATATATATAAATATAAATATATATATATATATATATATCCCTATATGTATTTTTATAGGTATACAGAGATATATAATTACAAGAGAGAGTCATTTGTGAACTCTATCACAATCACCCCTTCAAAAAGAAGAATTTTAATCCTCTAACTTTCTCATAAAGGAACTTTTAAGCAACAGCACGGTACCAAAACAAAATACTTAATCTTTAAATTTTCTGAAGGTTATAAATGTCATCTTAAGATAAGATTGGTCTTTAGTCAAAGTAACTGAGGGGAAGAAAAGAAAAAAAAAAGGCGCTCAAAGAGAAAGCATTAAAAATATACAATATGTCAGAGCCACCCAGTCCAGTGTGGAAAGCAAATCTGACTGATTACTTCTCATGTTGTTATTTTACTATTTAAATAGCCACAAAGTAGCCTGGAAAACAAGTTTACAGATGTGGCTCTTACTACTGAATTTAAAAAACTAAAGCTAATTCAGTTTATCCATTTCTTAAATACATTAATCTTAGATGTGGTAGGCTATCAAGCTATGCAGACAAAGTTCTTCAGCAATTAGAAATAAATATACATTATGTTTTAAACAAAAAGAGCTCAATATCAAATAGCTTCACCTAATATGGTAGCTGGTAACTTGTTTCCAGGCCTGGTTTTTGAAGAGAAGTAAAAAGTTGAGAGTGAAGGGAGAAAGGGGAAGAGGGAGAAGTAAGCAATAGTGAGTTCTAAGAAGAAAAAGTGGTAATTCTTATGCTCCAGGTAAAACAGCTGGCAAGTTTTCAGGATGGACTGAAAACTTTCATCAATTTAGATAGAATTACAGGTATTACCAGAGTCAGGAATGTTGCTTGTGTGCTGTATCTTGCATTTATCCTCTGAGCAAGAGCTGATCAACAGCCTGCTATATTTGCAGGGTAAGCTTATACTTAAGTGTCATGATATCATTAAGTACATTTAGTTTTCAAGTTAAGACCCCCCGATTTTGAGAAAAGCAAATAGTTTAATCATATTTTCCTTTTTACATAGTTATTTAATAGATGCAAAGAATTCAACTTCAAGGAAATTAAAGTTTTATATAAAGCCAATGTGAAAAATCATTAGCAGTACTATAACACTTTCCCTGGTAGAAGCAAAAAGTACAGAGGAAAGGGGAAAAAAAGTCTTCTGTGTTCAAATCCATAAGTAACACACATAGTATAATAGTACCTGTCCAGGAACGACTGCTCTGGAGAAAAGCTTATTTAACTGGACCAGTTCATTGGGTGTCGTATCAAATTTCAGGGCAATACTGTTTAACGTATCTCTTGATTCCACCTGTATCAATTGCGGGGGAAGAAAACAAACCCATAAGCAGTTAGTTTTAATAATGCTTTATGAATTTTACCACACAAAGACCAGTTTTTCTGAGATTTTCATGAACTTTAAATTTTTGTATCTTATGATTGCTCCAGAACATAAATAGTGGATGAACTGCAGTGTTGCCTGCAGTGCTGTGTGAACAGATCTGCCTTCCCACTCTGCTTTTAGTAGCCAGAAGTGTCACTTGCACACACTGGTGAGGACTCAAATACCAGAGCAGAACATTTGACCTGTGAATTTACTATTGGGTACCACTGGGCCACTATGTGACTAGTTTCACAGAATATCTCATTCTCCCTCTTGACTCCTTTCCCCTGTTCTCCCTTTAGAGGAAAGCTGAAATAATCTATAGAAATGCTAACATATCCTCTTCCTATTGAAATAACCTTCTATTAATCTGATTTTTCAGGAAGAGCATTACCAAGTTCAAAAAAATTGAAGCAAAACAATCAGCTAGTACAACAACTGATGGACCATAAGTACTAGAAGCAGAAGATTTTCAAATATGGTTTTTGAAAAATCTTCAAAGTTCTTATTCTCACCCTACCTCCTAAAATCTGTTCAATATGAGCCACTCTTTCTCTTCAAGTAATTCTTTCCTGTTTAATTATATGTTAATCACATTATCCCTTTTCCACTTGCACAGCATTACCTGTATTCATGTTGGTCTGGGGAAGCAGGGGAGTCCCAGTGGATAAACAGCTTCAAAGAGTCACTGCAGACTAGGGTCCTAACTGCCTTCAAATTTTGGCACATTAACAGCTGGCAAAGTTACTTAGAATAGCTAATTTAAAACCAAACTCTCTACTGATATGCTAATATACTTAGTTGTCTTTACAGCTCTGCAGCTGGAGTTTACTTTTTTTTCCCCCCATTAGAAGTTACACATACACACACAGGAATCAGAATTTATGAAGAAGCTGTTTTGCAATATTCAAAAACTAATTGTCTAGAAGCCATTAAAAAAAAAAGAAAGAAAGAAAGGAAGAAAGAAACAGTTTAGATACCTGAACAGTATCAAAACCAACTAAGGAAGAGTTTGAGCAATGGGAAGCCTGGAGGAAGTGAGAAAACAGGGGAAAAAAAAGTATTGAGTAGAGCTATACTAAAGCCTTTGCAATATTAGACTGCGGCTACATTAACTGATTTTTAACAGGTAACCTTTAAAATTTTTGAGGCAGTTGCTTTTATTTTCCGTAGAGTCAGGCAAAAGACACAAAGTAATATGTAATCATTAGGATCCACATCTGCTAAATTGACCAGACTTAGGCAAGACTAGACTGAAGAAAGCTCAAAAGTGACACTCACACAGGAACACAAGGCCCAGCTTTGAAATGAAGCATCAAGAAATACAGATTCATTTGCAGGGTTATACCTAGAACACAAAGGCTGATGAAGACAAGAAACCAGGAAAACAGCCTTTATAACTCTTTCCAAGCCACCCTAGACCTGAAAGCAAAATCTGCAATTTCTCTAGGAACATGTAAGCAGACACACATATCTTTTCCCTGCTCTTAAAAAAAGGGCAAACATCACTGCAATAAAAACTCAGGTGCTCACGTGCCTTCAAAAATCCAACAAACTATGTCCTATTTCACAGTCACTTGCCACTCACATCCCATGAGCCAAGAGAGAAGTCGAGCTCAGGGGCCACTGTAGCTTTGTTCTTAGCACAGAAACTTCTTAGTGGTTTCTAACCCAGCCTGCACCTAGTTGCAGAGACCGATTTAACTCTAAATATCTGCGACACCATCCCATGCTTAAGAACCAGTTTTAAGGCTCTGCCCTATCACAGGCTTCTTGTGTGACCTTCATTAATCCATATCAGGTTCTTGTTGCAAGCTTGACCACAGCCTTTGTGCATTAGCTGCTTCTCTGCTACTTCAGGTCCAGATCACAGCCGTAATTCCCCAGAGGGGAAAAAAGAGGGTAAGAATCCTACATTTGAGCCTTTGCCACCGATAAGCAAGAACTGCCTATTTCTTAATTTTCAAAAAAAAACATTGTTTTCCGCTATACAGTCCTTTGCGCTCGACAGTAAGCGCCTGTAAACACACACAGCTATATCCTTTCTCTATTTGAATAAAAGAGAGATCAAAAGCTCCTGCTTAAGTCATTAGACTGCTGTCAGGCCAATATCATTGCTGATCCATGATCAACATTGCACACATCTTTTGCAATAGGCTATTCCAACACACGAGCTGGACAGTAGCTGTGCTTGTAGGACGGGTAAGAGACTTCTGCATATAATGAAGTTAAAGCAAGCAATGCCAAAATGCTATTAAAAAAAAATCCCAGTTAGTAACAAGTCCACATAAGCTATTTGCTTTGCTGGATATACTAGCTTTGTTGCTCATATACATCATATTGTCATTCTTCACACAAAACTTAACCTGTAACACTGACTCACTTCTAAATATCAGAATTAATGGATTTGAGACCAATCAGTACAGATTTCAGAAGAGAAGCTACTCTAACCTATAGAAAAAAAAAAGGAAAAAAGAAATGAAGAAAAAAAGAAAGAGTCCATAGCTTGTCTAAAGCAGTCACATTAAAAATAAACAGATAGCCACTGAAGTTACCAGCATAACATTCTTTAAACCTACTACCCTGGGCAATCTTAGCACTGCTTTCTTCCTTCATTATCAAATCTGAGGGCATCTTCCTGTTATAGTTGCACATTCAGTGCTGCACAAGCACTAGTTTACATTTTTATGCTTTGGGGGATTTACAATATATATATAGAAAAAGAGAAAAAAAAACATATACACATCCCACTGCACACCCACAAGTTTTCAACAATACTATAAAATATCTAGAAAATGTTGCTGCTTTGAGAAATAGTAGGAGGACAAAGGCAGAAATCAACCCAAGTTCATCTCTTTCTGTATGACAAAGACATGAATGATAGTGGTTGCAAGCTATCATAGTAGTTACAAAACAGTCTTTCTATGTACAGTGAATATAACCACTAGACTCAAGAGGTTAGGTATTTGTACTACATTAAAACATGCATACATAACAAATGAAAGCTCTGCAAATTTGAGGTTACTGAAATATCTTATAATTGAAATTCACAGCAAGTCTGGGCAGAACACTTATCTTGCGGAGATGAAATGCAATATGCTCCACATACACACACACACGGTTCCTTTAGAAGCTCTCCCTATGCTTACTGAAAATAGAATTCACTAAGAAGTGATACCTACTGCTACATTACTAATGTAAAAATAAATAAAAGAAAGCTCAGTGCTTTGTTTTGCTTGGAATCCTGCATACTGGCATACATACATGGTGGCAAGAGACAAGTTAAGATGTTTACTAACTGAATTGGAATATCAGATTTAGAGTTACACCTGACCATATTTTCCCAATTATTTTTAGACATGTGGTAAATGTGGTAGAAACAGAAACTTCTTACTATCTTCAGCTAAAATCTAGTAGTAGGGTTTTTTTTAACTTTTAAATTTCAGTTTCAAGAAAATATTTAATATATGGTAGAATTACATTTAATTAACAATATGAGTCATGCTAAAGTTCATCTCAGTCCAATAAATACATGCCCTCTGCCTCTCCCAAGTTATAATTACAGACTTTGTAAGGTTAGCCTTATCATAGTTTGGTTTAACATAACATTAGCAGTTAAATCATCACTGCATCTCCTCTCATTAAGAGGATACCAAGAGGCAAATAAACATTTCTTTATAGAAGTTCTTGCTTTTATTTTTATCATGCCCATCTTCAAAAGTATTCAAAAATAGACTTCCCTATTTTAATGTTAACTCTATAAGAATTATTTCTGTGCTTAATTATATTTCCAGGGTATAATACAAAACAGATATTTCTCACTTCAGTTTCCCTTAGTAACCACAAACGTGAAAAGCTGACTGCAGCACAGTTTGAGGGTCATTTCAAGAACAGAACAGGGATAGAAAGGCTCCATTTTCAGATATTACTGGAAAAACAGATCTGTACTAACACAGAAATCATGAAAATTATCAGAACAGTGGAAGGTCAGTTACCAAGATATAGCCTGCCTCCCACCCCCAAACAAAACCCTTATTCTATTATTTCTACTGACGTCAACAGTTTAACAATGCTGAAAGGGGAAACTGCACATGTTTTTATAACAAACATTGTTTTTTGTGACTAGTTACCTTCAGATGAATCACTCATCCGAAGTATCACTTTCCTGAAGAAAAAGACAACTTGCATGGGAAGGGTAGGAGGAAGAAAGCATCAGTCTTACTCAAATAGTATTAGTTATCTAATTTTTGATTTAACTTCTCTTAAAATAAACTACAACATACATAGAAGAACAGGATTAGAAGTAATGCAAACTCTTGTTTATTTTTTGTAATGAAATTTTCGAGTCCGTACTTGCTATGCAATGACATTCTAATAACCAAGCAGCAACTTACAGGATATTCAAGAGTCCCTTTGGGCTTTTGGAAAGACATTCGCCGCCCATCTTTCTTGTCCTGGGTCTTCTTCTGGCCAGTGTCTGAAAAATAGGGAGGCAATGCACTTGTTAAATTCATGTTCCTCTCTCTGTTGTCACAGGCTGCTGAGTGCAGCCCTGTGGGCAGACATCTCATTCAGCAGTTACACAGCTTGCTCCCGACAACGCTGCCTGCCTGCCTGCCTGACAGTCAGCTGCTGGAATAGGAACTCCATTCCTCTGTAGTGCTTTAGGAATTCAACCAGTATAAGCCACTGACAATGGGGAAACAATTAACAACATAAGTATTTTGAGTATCCAGAATATCATTAACTGAGGAAGAATAAATAGGTGGTCGACTCCATCAGGCAGGTAGCGCTTTTAGAATTGCTGTGTTTAATTGGTTTATAAATTCCCTCTAAAGCAGCCTGGGTATGATATCTAGAGCTCCTGCGAGTTAGATCTAATTAATGTCACAGTTTTTTGAGCCAAGTGTTGTCTGCTAAGGGCAGAATATTTAAAGCTCTAGATTAATCAAAGTGCATCCATACATAAGTTCAGTATTATCCTATCTGTAAGAAACAAATAGGGAATGTGCAAAGCACAACCACCCTTGCATACATGGTAAAGACAGCCTTAACAAATTTTAAAATTTTTACCGGGTTATTTTGATAACCTCTTTTTCAAATCCAACAACAATTTGGACCTGAAGCACATTCTACTTTTGATACTAATTAGTTTGATATTTATGAAGACAGTGCAAGTGAACTACAAGATTCAACTGATGGCATTTAACTTTACATCTTCAGGAAAGTATTACATATCTGTGTGTATATATATATATATATATAAACACATGCATATACATACACACCACTTTAAAAGAGCCAGGACTCTGCCACAAAGCTTCCACTCTTGACACTTAAATTAAGGAGTTAGAAATACCCTGTAAGACTTCATGCTGCAGGACGATTAGCTAGGCTTATAGAATCATAATGGTTGAAAAGGTCCTTCAAGATCACCAAGTCCAACTGTACTTTCCACAGACTTGCACAGAATGGTTGAGATTAGAAGGGACCTCTGAAAATCATCTAGTCCGACCCATTGACTTCTCCTTGTTCGGGGGAACCTGCCTGTGTTTGCTCCTGCTTGCTACCCTATCACTGGGCACCACTGGAAGGGTCTGGTCCCATCCTCCTTACACTGTCCCTTCAGGTACTTGCACACCTTGATAAGACTCCCCGTCTGCTCAGGTCCTCTCTTCACCACACAGAAGGGGTCCAGCTCTCTCAGCCTGTCCTCATCGGAGAGGCTGGTGAAACATGATTTCCCTGTTGGGAATCCATGACGACTGCTACTGGTCATGTTGTACTTCCTATGTCTGGAGATGAGAGCAGCATGAGCAGCTCCATCGGCTTTCCAAGGATCAAGGTGAGGCCAACTACCCTGTCATTCCCTGCATGCTCCTCCTTGCCCTTTCTGAAGGCTGGAGTGATGTCCCAGTCCTCAAGCACCTCTCATTCTCCGCGTCTTCAAAGACAGAGGCCCAGCAGTGCCTCCTACCTGCTCCTCCGCACGCACAGGTACATCTCATCAGCGCCCATGGACCTGGGCATGTCCAGCCTGCTTAAATGATCCCTAACCCAGTCCCTTTCATCCAGGCATTCAGACTGCCATTACCAGAAGCAAATCCACTCAGTAAAATATCTTCAAACTAAATTGAATATAGGAAGCCCATCTTAACATTGTTTAATAAACCTTAGGGGTGAGTGGGTTGAAAATGGGGAGGAAAAAAAAAAGAAAAAGCAGAGAGAAAAAAAATATAGCTTTACTTCTTTTAAGTTTCATTTAAGTTACTGAGGAAACTTAATAAGCATTTACAGAAACTTAGGTGTATTTCTAGTTTCAATTACTATCCGACTGCAACACTAGAAGAGAAACTAGGGGAATACTTGAGGAAATTTAAGAGTTGATGGGTAGAGATTGGTAAAATTCCTACATGGGTAATTGAAACTATCAAGATATAAAAAAACACAAGTTAAATAGGAAGTTGCACAAGACTTGGGGTTAAGGGAGGACAAATTACACCAAAACCTTCTACCTTAGCAAGGAATATTTTGTACTTACTATACTGGGCAAGCTACAGAAGACAACAGAAAAGTAACTTCCTTAAGTTTTTCTTTTTTAAGGAAGAGAACAATAATTTTATATATACACCCAAGGAAAGAACATGTATCCTTTGGAAAGCATTCCCACACTACAAGACAAAGTTTAACAAGCTTTAAGAAGTTATTAATGATAATAGAAAACTAAGCTTAATTTTAAATGCTTTTTATAAGTTCTAAAAGTCTAAATATGGCAGTTTTGCATCCTATCTTCATTCAATACACTGAGAAAGAAATAACTTTTAATTTGAGCCTTTATAACACTTTGAAACACTGAAGCCAAGAAGTTACACAACTGACAAAACCTCTGACCTGTCCATAATTCAAAAGCCTAGAACCAGAAGGATAAACAAGAGTGTTCAAAATGACGCCAGACCAGTACTGATTCTGCAAGTCAGATCCACGTAGGCAGAAGCAAGATTAGATCACTAAGACATGAGAACTACTAGATATGGTTGTCAACATGCTTAGAAAGAGGGTCTAGAGATTTCATCCTAACTTACTTACCAAGTATGAAGAGTGATTGGGAACATGATGCCTATAGCTTTAAATAAGGCTACTCTGATGTTGAAATATTAAACAGTATTAAAATATATAATAACAGCTAGCATCGTTCAACCAAAAACCACCGAGATTAAATAGTAACATTTATAGATGGGTTTTACCAATTGCTTTTGTAAGACTCTGTGCCATAGAGCTTTGGCTGAACAAAAAAAATATTTCCCAGGTGTTACTGCTAGGTCAAATTAGAAGGAAAAGAAAAATAATACATTTCTCATTTCTTAGGAAGTCATCTGAACTGATTTGTAGATTTTCAATTTTCTGTTTGTTGATAGTTCTAGCACATCAACTTGTAGAAAAAGGTGCTGGTAAACAGAAACCAAGGTTTGTATTGTGACTATGCAATGGTGCAAGCTACACAAACAACTGACCCACAGGATCTTCCAGCTCCATCCAGATCAATAAATACATTAAATCTTCCCTTATCCCACTATTTTCCTGCAATATTAATAATTAACTTAAAACTCAAATTGAAGTTTTAAATAACTTGCCAATGTTTTTTCATGTTTCATCTTTTATTAATTTCAATACTAATAGAAGCTAAAGATTTTTTTTAGATGAATAAACCAGCCTTTTGAAACAAGCCATGCAAACTGGAGAAGTTAACAGAGTTGCTTGTGATTAATAACTGGATTTACTCTCATCAAGAGGATGAAATTGAAGGAGAGACAAATTGTGCATTAGGTTCACACACATAACAGTAAGGTAGAGGAGCCCACCTTGTTTAATGCTTGTTGTATTTTTGATGCATTTTTGATGCACTTTTACCCAGGATCTTAAAACAAAGATCTGCCCACACACACACA
>JAUBNY010000040.1:348328-365830 GCA_032275445.1 Crypturellus soui
AAGCTCCACGTCCCTCTTGTCCTGGGGAGCCCAGAACTGCACCCAGTACTCCAGGTGCGGCCTCACCAGAGCTGAGCGGAGGGGCAGGATCCCCTCCCTCGACCTGCTGGCAACGCCCCCCCTCAGGCAGCCAGGATCCCATCGACCTTCTTGGCCACGAGGGCACACTGCTGCCTCATGGTCAACCTGTTGTCAACCAAGACAGCTCTCCACAGAGCTGCTTTTTAGGTCAACCCCTAATCTGTAGTGGTGTCTGGGGTTATTCCTCCCCAGGTGCAGGACCCTGCACTTGTCCTTGTTGAGTCTCATGAGGTTTCTCTCTGCCCAGCTCTCCAACTCTCTTTGTCTAGGTCCCTCTGAATGGCAGCACAGCCCTCGGGAGTGTCAGCCATTCCTCCCAGTTTGGTGTCATCTGCAGACTTGCTGAGGGTGCCCTCTGCACCCTCGTCCAAGTCATTGATAAGCAAGTGGAAGAGTACTGGGCCTAGTACTGACCCCTGCGGGACACCACTGGCCACAGGCCTCCAGCCAGACTCGGCCCCATTTATCATGACCCTCTGAGCTCTGAAAATCAGCCAGTTCTCAATCCATATTACTTCTGACCCACATTTCCAAAACTCCTTCCATTCTTCTAACCCACACTTCCTGGACTTCTCCATGAGAATGTTTTTGGAGACAATGTCAAAAGCCCTGCTGAAGCCATGGCTCGCCCATCATCCATCCAGCCAGTCATCCCATCACAGAAGGCTATCAGGTTGGCCAAACATGACTTCCCTTTGGTGAATCCCTGCTGACTACTTCTGATCACCTTCTTTTCCTTCATATGCCTAGAGATGGTCTCTAGGATGAGCTGCTCCATCACCTTTCCAGGGACCAAGGTGAGGCTGACCAGCCTGTAGTTTCTCGGCTCCTCCCTCTTGCCTGTTTGGAAGGCTGGAGTGACGCTGGCTTTCTTCCAGTCCTCTGGTACCTCCCCCACTCTCCATGACCTCTCGAAGATGATGGAGAGCGGCTTAGCTAACAATTAAAACAACTACCATTTAAAATAACTTTACTAGAAAACATAAATCATAATAAACCACTGGACTCTGCTGGCATACTCAGAACACTGCTACCAGCTGCGAACAAAATACAGATGTTTTTACAGCTATAATGGTAAAAGCTCCACTTTTTCTCCCCTGCTTTAGATGTCAATGTTGATAAGAATAGTCTCCCTTGCCATATAACCACTGTCTGAACTACTACTAATAGTTTTAATTCGTATCTATCTACATCATCAGCTCTTTAAGAGCCTAAAACTGCACTGAGGAGACAGTTAAAAAAAGTGTCTACTAGCTTTGTATCAAATAAATTTTTTAAAGGCTGCTTTTCTTAAACATTGCCAACCATCATAAGCATCAGAACAGTTATTGGTGCAGTTCCCAAATAATACAAATATGGGGTTTTGCTTTGCTTTACATAGTTGCTGTCAAGAGCATTTGTATCATGTAGCTCTGTGTAATAATTTTAATGCTACACAGGACTATGGCATTTGTTAGTTATACTGCAGACAAAAAAAAAAAAAAAACGAAATCTTTCGCAAGGTCTAGTCAAGCAGTGGGCAAACCCCTGCAATATTATCTTTAATATGAACAGTTACAAATGGACTATGTTATACAGGACTATGTGTTTGATATAGTTCAGTGGGGATACTAGGGAAGAAGCAGGATTTTTTCAGGCCACAAAATTCTGTGTCTTCTTTTCCTGTTAAAAAAAGATGAGAGATGCATCTTTTCTAAGACTATAATCTATCACTAAAACACATGGCTATTGCTCTGCAGAACAAAATTTACAAGTGAAGGAAGTAGCTATTTACCACATTTTCCACAGAAAGGGCACAACATCATGATTCACCTCATCTGAATTCCATATATGTACAGGAATACAAAGCAGGAACAAATCTTGCATTGTTGACCCCTAGAGAAGTACAATTTCTGGTATTAGCTATAGAAATCATATCCTTGCTCCACATGCAGCATCATGCAAGAATTTCTCCAGTACAGAAGTCCTCAACCAGAGGTGGTACTGGTATAATGGCTTAACTTCAACGCACACAAACTTCTACTGAATGGCCATGGTCAAAAAGGACAACAAGATTCTCTAGGCCATTCCTCCTTGCTCTCAGGGGGGAAACTCAGCTTTGCTTTTGGGTCTAAAGAGAGATTCAAAGAGCACAGAGTAGAATATTCAAAAAGCTCTGAGCAGGGATCCATTTGGTTTTACAGCAGAACCCTCTAGGGTCATGGTCAGTCCTGCGATTTGCTTCCCTTAGTACACTACAAATTTTTATTTCCAAGCAATAAACTGGTTAGTAGCCTGGGCAGCAGAAGGTTGACCAAAAAAAAAATGTTCTTCTTACTACCTGTTATCTGAGGAAACTCTGCATGCAGTAGAGAATTGAATTAAAGTATTTGACCAAGATTTTCTAATGCCAGACACACCTTTTTTTTTTTTCTTTTTTTGGCTTCTTACCAAATACAAAGATGTGCATCTCCCTGAGGACATTGCACAGAGATTTGAGGTGTAAGATTTTGACAGTGGAAAAGTACAAGTCTAAATATAGCACATTTAGTCAAACATTGTTTAAAAGAATGTTCCAATAGATATCTGTTTAAAACTGCACCATGCTACTGGTTACTATGCTAAACCCTTTACTAATGGGAATTCTGCAAGTAAAATAATACTACTACTCAGCCATAAGAATGAACTGATTATTTTGGAAGATATTCAGGCAACACAGTAGGCCTTGGGTGCACATCTTTATTTGCCATAATTTGGAGTGCTGGAGGTCTTACTGTTCTGTTTCTTCCTTTTTGATCCTCTTTCTCTTCTATGACACATAATAAGTTATCTATCTCCTCTCTATTACCTGCTGCTTTTCCAGCATTGTGGATTGTAATTCACAGCTCAGAACACAGCTCAGTGTGTACAGGAAGAAAACCTACCAAAACAAGCAAAAAGAAGGAAAATGTAACAAGTCACTGTGGCATGAAATCCACCCTGCAGTGAAATCATTAATATTTGAGATGGAAAGTTTAGGAGAAAAAAATTCTTTTCCTCTGGTCTGCTGTCTGCTTTATTTTTAAAACTATGCATTCTTTTGAGTAGGTTTTTGCTCACATTATATAAACTGCTCTCCAGGCATTGCCATGACACTGTGCATGCCTACTGGAATGAGAATTAAATAATGGTAAGAAAACAAAACCAATAAAGAGACAAGAAGAAATGTAGAAAAAACCTTAGTAGTGGTGAAACTGAACATGGTGCAGTTTCACAGCACCTTAAGTTATAAAAAGAGATTTTAAAATTTAAAGCACTTAAGAGCAGAAATGAAGTCATCCACATTCACTTTGATGACAACAAATCTTTGCAAGCAAAGAAATTATGCTGGAGGACACAAGACCAGTTTCAATATAGGAAGGATGGAATTATGTTGATGAAGTGGATTAGTTTCTATATTTCCAGTTCATTTGGTGAGGTATTCCTACTAGGTCTGAACACTGGGCTGCATAGTGAATACTGGGAAAAGCAAATTAAGTCCAAGTTCTCCTTCCTGTTCTATAGTGTGTGTCATAATGTCTTAAAATGCTGACAATTTTACTCAGAGAAATATATGCAATATAGGCCTACAAAAATGTCATTTACTTTCCCTCAGAATACATTCATCTTTTTTTTTTCTTTTTTTTCCTTCTCAAAGACAAGTAAAACACATTGCTTTCAAACTGCTTCAAAGGAACAAAGTCTTCAAATTTGTAATCATGTCTCTAATCTTCTGAGGAAAAGAAGACCCTAAGGCTGCATGTGATATTTGTCCCCAAATCAGATACGAATCGTGGCCAAAATCAAAGGTGTCTGCATATACAAGAAAGTCACACACAAAAACCCACCTTGTAAAGCAGAAGCTACTTGGCTTTGAGGTGGCAATTGCTTATCAAAGCCTAAGTGTGTTCTGAGGATGTAATGTTCTCATTTATCATGCTTCAGAGAGAACGCTTTGTAATTTCTTTAGCAAAAAAATACATCTACACTGACTTGTAAGTATTCCTGCCAGAAAAGAAAGGCAGAAGTTGAAGATGACCTCTGAGTTATCTAGGATTCATCAGTCTGAGCCCTAAAAAATCTGGCTTTGGTTTCTCACTGCAGGAACTTTTGGTCCTCCATAGAGAATTCTCCAGGACTGACATTACAAGAGGTTTTCTTGAGATCAGAATTGTACAAGTTGTATCCTTCATATTTTATGGTTCTAACTGAAGAAATCAGAATGATAAACTAAGACTTGATGTCCTACCAAATATTATGTCAGGAAGCAAAGACAGTAACTGCCAGTGAGGCTTTTAACAAGACTATTAATTCCTCTCTGTTCTCCTCCAATCTCTTTTACTTTCCAGAGTCTCCAGTGTAGTTTGAATCTACGGGTGATCCTTTTAATGTTTACTTCCCCTAAATTTCTACCTTGGAGCTATATGCATTCAGAGGAGGTCTGTATTCTCCAGTATGTGAAAAATTACATTTGGAATTCCATGGAATTATCTGAGTGCAACAGCCCCTATTCATACAGAGCATTTCAAATCTTGGCTGAATTGCTTTCCCAGGATGAAAAATACTTCAAAAAAAAAAAAAAAGAAAAAAGTTCTCAGGAAGGATATTTAACAGAATGTACTCATATCCTGTATAACATTTTTTTCCTTAAAATAGTAATTAAGTAATCCTTTGTGGCAGTAGAAGACAAAGGATATGCAGAACTACATGAAGAAAGCAAAATAATGCAACTTGTGGTTCCCATCTATCAGTTATGATCTTAAATAAAAGCAACGAACAGCCTTTTTGATAATTTTCCAATCCCTGAAATTAATTTGGTATGGCAGGAAGAGACCACATACATTTTAATTGTCTCCTTATTTTTGTTAGTGGTGATTTAAATGCAATTGAATCCTTCTCTGTAATGCACAAACACAATGTAACAGAACCTGCACCCAAACAGTCTGGCCTTGTGAGCTGGTTCTAACTGGGACTTACAAGTACCCTGGATGAGAGTTATAAATTGTGCCTGTGAATTGTTTGTGGACAAAATATTGATGCTAGAAGGGGTGTATATCAGTACACAGTCATTTGAAGCAAAGCACGTTCTAATCTTACAAGATAGCAGGACCTTGGGGCCATAGGAAAATATAATTCACAACCTGCTTGCAGTACACTCTGCTGTAGGAACTGCATGACAGCCCCTCGTCACTACAATGAGCTCCAGTCTGTCAGCACTCTGAGTCCCAGATTCCCAGATGTGACTTTTGATAATATGCAGATTCTTCTCATGACATTGGTCTGGGTATTGGAAATCCCAGAAAAACTGCCTTTCAGTTTCACAGATGGTAACTTTGTTCCTCCTCTGGCTGAGAGCGTTACCTCTTGTCCTGGAAATTTCAAATCTGGGCTTTCTTTCAAGGAAATCTCAAGTGTACATTCAAATATATCAATTGCATTAACTAGCCAAACTCTCGATCCTAAAACTTTACCCAATCTTTTTTGTATACCAGAATATGGTTTTGTTAACATTTTAGTTAAAGCTAAATGCCCTAGGGTTGTACCTACTCATCCTTCATATTTTACATTTAGGAACAAATCTGTACATAAAGAACTGTGAGCTTCAGATGTAACACTTCTAATTCCACATTCCAAGAAAACTGCATTTCCTGGAGAGATCATATGTTTGCAGCTATTTGTGATGTTACCATTAGCAATTTAATCCATAACTCATATTTGTAAAGCTAGCATCCTCATCCCTGGCAATTCAGTAGATGGCACAAGTATTTTTTACAGAAGCAAATTTCAATGAACTAAGTTATAATTCAATTCCCTAAAGGTAATCCAAATATTTATTTAGTGAAAATTTACTCCCTTGAATGGAGAGGAATGAGAAACAGAATCCTGGTTGAATCATGGTTATGTTAGCATGATGAACGCACCTGAACTTTTATAATTAGGTTACTTTCCTTACCATTACCCTTTACTAAGGAAAAAAAAGAGTTTTTAGTACTTCCATACAATTTGACATCATATATGAAAATGCTGTCACTCAGTCACTGCTGACTACTTTCTAATAGATGGTAGCACACTCACATTAGACCTGCTGTAAGCTGACAAATGGACTGAGAATGCCCCCAGATGAAGATAACCTGTCATAGACTCTCTTGTATTGAAAGTGCCCAGTACATGTTATGTATCCAGACATCACCATCATTTCTCAAGGAAACTTAGACATACTGCAAAGAAATCAAGAAACGTACATGGTACATCATGCCTGTCTGGGGAAAAACATTCCCAGAAAAGGAAGAAAGATCTGGAGGATAAATGTTTGCTATATCATGCCTTTCAATTAAAAACTTAGGCAATCACTTATTACAGCTTCTTTTTGTCCAAAGATTTTCTTTGCCATTTGCCATTGCCATTATCATTTGTAACTATTATTCTAATTTATGGTAAGCATATTATAGACAAGCAGAATGATTTATGTTTTAATCTTTTTTTTTTCCTGTAGTAGATTGTTTCTAATCATACTAATAAAAACATTTTGAGCACTAACATATTTTTCTTCACTTTTTTGCATTCTTAGCTGCTTATAAGATAAAATCTCTACATAAACCTCTGAAATATCCCTAAAACACAATTATTTTGGTGCAGCTCCAAAGTAAGGCATGGTGGCTGTAATCACTGATGGAGGGGTCATGTGTATGTTAGGCACCTTACAACAACAGGGTTAAATTCGAAACAGGCACTGCAGTGCTGCTACCCTTTTATCCTAAGGCTGGTTCATCAAAAGCCGCAGTGTACAGTAATCAAGCAGCTATTCTGAAGGATTCCTGCTGGGAATACCTCTGAAGGGCCAGTCACCAGCTGGGAACAGCTGGAGCGCAGTAACCACCGTTCTCATCCAGGCTGTTCCTCTGCTTTTCTTCAGGGAAGAAAAAAAACAGAAAAAAAAAAAAGCCTACCTCAGTGTCAGTATTTAATCTATGAAAAGATGGTAGCTTTTTCTCTACCTGTGTAAATTGTCTTGTTACATCAGTTAGCCAGCTCCAAGTTAGCAACAACCACCTTGCTCTGCTGACTTTTATGGCTGGGTCTTCACGCACATCTCCCCAGTCATGAGGATCTGACAGCACGTTTGGGACCACTGCCCGTGGCCATCCCTATCACGCCTGGGCTTGGGGAGCTTTCTGTCGTATTGGATGAATGTCTTAAGGAAAAAGGGACTAAGACCTCAGGACTGCTTGTCCTTTGCAGCACTTGCCATTGGATATTTCCTGGCAACTTGCGATGAAAATTTGCTTCTGAGAGCCCTTAGGTCACAAGTATGTATCCACAAGAGAATGTATCCACATGGGTATGTACCCACAACCCATTCTGAGCTCCTCAGGGCTCCCAAAATTTCATGCATATGATGGCTTTTAGGAAAAATATATATATATATGTATATGGGGAGGGAGGGAGGGAGAGAGAAACACGGTTTATTTAAGATACAACATCTAAAAAGCTTAGGCATATACTTCAAGGTCAATTAACAAAACAAAAAGCAGAAAGCACCAAGAAATGGAACAGTCTTGCTGTGTAATTCTGCTCTGTGTTCCCATGAGTATGATGGGCTTTGGGGTTTTAAAGTATTGCTATACAATTACACTACATCTAATCAATTTAGCACATTTAAACTGAGTTAGTTCACAGACTTCTGCACTACTTATTCACTCTTTGATATTCTTAACTCTTGTTATCTATTTCCACATCTGGTCTAGACAGGAAATATCATGAACAAATTTGACAAGAACCTAATCAATTACATACACAACCTTCCTGGTTGCACGCATTGAAAGGGAGCCTATTGCACCTATATTTAAGTATAGATGCCTATGGATTTGGATCATTTAAAGAAAAAAAAAAAAACTAACCTTCCCCTTCCCTTTTTAAAAAGCAAATCATTTTGCAATGAATACAGTATTCTTCTACGGGCAATTAAGTTTTAATATTCCATAATTCCTGTCCACAATGAACTCTATGCAGGTGGCCAAAAGCAGATGCAGAATCCCACCAGCACTAGTGCAATGTCCCTGTCTGGATCAACATGTCCCTGTCTCCATGAACAAGGAATGGTGGTAGCAAAATTACGCCCCCAGAAAGAAAGTAGCCAGATATCATCTGATAACATCCATTCCTCTCTGCTCACAGCTGAGCAATTTCTTCAAGCATTTTGCAGTTAGCCTGGCTGCAATAGCCAAAAGGAAGCACATATCCTGCCTATACCTTTATGAACTAGAAATCTCTGTGAATCAACTGCAATTTCAATAATTAGCAGTGATTCCCTCACCACAGCTCTAAAAAACTTTCAGGAACTACTAATCAGAAGACAGTTTTTGTTTTCACAAACTTGGTATGATCTAAATCATTTTTAATTAATTTTGCTGGAACATTTTTGTTATATAAGTATATTCATATATGTTATATAAGTATTTTCATATATTCGTGCAAGGACAAGTATGCGAAGTAAACTGACTTGGCTTTGCTTTAATCCTGTTCAAGTTACACATTTAACTGACTGTATATTTCAAAGAAAAATTAAGAACTATTTTCTGTGGTAAGGAATTTAGATTACTCAAATCTTTTCCTTTATACTCATTAGAATTTCAACTCTTATTTTTTAAATCATATGAGGCAAAAATACACTTTGAAATCAATAAGCAGGTTCAATCAGCAGCAAGATTAATGTTGCTTCCTGTGAGAAGTAAATAAAAGTAGATTTTCTTGCATATATAGAGAGAGTTACTGGTAAAGAATTTTTTTATATTCTGGAAATGAAATAAATCCAGAGTCAGATGCAAAATACAAAAGTAAAACAGAGAATGAATTTAGCAGTACTGAACTGGTCAAAGATACTGATTTGTCATATTTTTATCAATAAAAATATCAATAATAAATCAATCATAAATCAGTAAAATCAATACTAAGTCAAATAAGACAATATTCCTGACCAAAGAATCATAGGCCATTAAAACTTGCTCTACAGACTTATTCTAGACAGGCAGGTATGGCAGGTTGCAAACCACTTTTTCAGGTACATGCTCTTCCAGATCTTTTCAGAATAAACTGTGTTTGGCCACATTTATTAAAATACTAATCTGATCATAATGCATACAAAGAACTGTAATGAGTAATTCAACTGTTTTATGAAAAATGCACAACCTTTTCTTTTATAAACCAAAAAAGTCATTGATTTTAAAGACAACTGATTCCTTGCAATTGGAAATGTGCACCTCTCCTGCCTGCTGATGGCCAAGTAACAAATTACATTAAAAAAAAAAACCTTTTCAAAAATTTCTTTTCATAAGCTACAAAATCATATTCTGCTTTTTGTTTTTAATCTTTTTGTCCTGCATTGTTAGGCTACCATCAAAATTTTGTTGCTGTTGTTCTTTCTTCTCTCTGAACAAGAAAAGATCATTCTCTTGATTCCAGCATAGCACAGTACTGATCATAAAGTTGTTTCTAGAAGATTTCCTCCTGATATTCAGTTAGTTCTTTAGACAAAGTAAATCACCAAACTCATCTAGGCAACAAAATGCAGAGCGTTTATGCAACAAAGCACACCTCTAGGGCCTGTTTCTCGACTCCTGCCGGAGTCTGGGATTTGTAGCTAAAATCCTAAGAGAAGAGACGTCTTACATGAGCCAAGCACCCCACCACGTCTGCAGTGGCTGCGTCTCAGCCGGGGCCCAGCTGCCCCCTGCCGAAAGGCTCAGCGGGCCGCTCTCGCGGCGCCTGCCCACGCGGCAGCCCAGCATTTTCCGTGTGCAGGACGAGTGAGCTGCCTCATTTTCTGTCTTGAAACTGCCGAATGCCACCAGCCCGCCCTGCCACAAACAGGGTGCTACGGAAGCCCTCACAAGCACCTGACTTCAGCCCCTACCTAAGAACTGCTGCTTCAAAGGCCGTGGAGGTTAAGGAGTCGAGAGGAAACATGACCCTTGTGGGATGAAGGCTCAGAGGTAAGGAGCAGCGAGAAATATTACTGCTCTGCTTCTAAAATGTGCCCTGATAAAACCCATAGGTGTGAATACTGCTTACGGTCATCTACTTATAGTACTCTAACCCCATATATATTTAATTACATTTTACTTTCTGACAGGACCTGTTAGGATGCAGGAAAGAAGACACTAGCAGACACTAGAGAGACCATTTCCAATTAGGATGTAACAAGTTATATGCTATCAGATGGAAGCAGTAGAATTTGGAAAGATGAATTCAGGAAGAAACTTGGAAAAATGACATATAAGAGTGAAATCTTTACTGACTCCTTAGAGGATCAGCAGTTTTTCTGAGAAGAACTACCTCATGTCTCAGCATTGGCATCATCACTTCACATGATGGCTCACATTCTTTTTCTGATAGGTTACCTTGCCTTCATGTATCTGTTTACTTTCCAGAATAAAAAAAGAGGCGACTTCTTCTCGTGGTCCATTGTCTGCAACTTTGACAAAACATTTTCTCCCTGTGGTTTTCATAGATAGAGTTAAAAATGCAAACATTACTTCTGATATCAAAACTCCTGACATTACCCTGAAGTTAGGATAAAAACAGCTATTCTGGGAAGAATTGTCTACCCATATTCAAGCTTATTTCACTCACTAATGCACTTTGCTTTGTCAGATAGGTTCAAGTAAAAAAAATATATATACACACACACAGATACATATATCAAGTACATTTTAAGTGACAAATCTGAAGGGACATGATTCACATAAAATTACTATATTTCCACTGAAATACAGCAGAGCACTATACTGAGAATGATCAGACAAATCAGAATGCAGTATGAGAAAGAATCTCACAGAATGTAAGAAAAAGAACAGCCATCCTGTGCATGGGGGTCAGATAGTTTAAACCTTTGTCATGTGAATGGAAATTCATATTCAGCGTTCATATCCTTCAGAGCTGAACCACAGCACATGTCAACATTATTATAACAACTCGTGATAAGAGAGAAATAGAAACAGTCTAATCTAAATAGAGAGAGTGGAATTATTAATAACAAAGACAGAATGAAAAATTGTTTTAAAATGAGCTGGTATAAGCTACACAGGGAAGAAAATTGTGATCAGTTGGTATCTTATAACAAGGGAAACAGCTGCAGGGGATGGCAACCAACAGTCTCTAAGCAAAATCCATGACTGTGTCACCCTACTTTGATTTGTCTTTTTATGCCTCTGGAATGCCTGAGCTCTAAGACCCTTTTGCTCATATTTCAGATCTTTTATAACAAGGAAGCCAAAGACTCAAAGCGGGAATGCTCAAAAGCAAGAAGGAGCAGCTGAGTGCTGAAGCTCCCTGCTAGCAGAGCCAGCCGAAAGGCTGCAAAGATCCCCATGCAAAACAAACTGAGAACCTGTCCCCAAAACTGAGAACTCCTGTCTCCCAAGGAGACAGGAGTGACCAAGGCAGCATGAGCCTCAGGAAAGAAGTCACAAATGCAGCATGGCTGGAGCAGCTGAAGAAATGGCATCTACCTGGCAGCTGTCAGAAAGCAATAAAGCAGAAGATAAATATTTGGAAGTTATCAAATTCATTCTGCTTTACAAGTTGCAATCATTTATGTTAATTTGTGGCATTAGAGACAGTGGTTGAAAGGAAAAGGAAGACTGAGTTTGCACTGACAGAAATTATTCAGTAATAATAAAATTTCCAAATTAGAACAGTTTTATCAACACTGAAATCCAAAGCCTAAAACTGTCTTGTAATACACATGAAGAAAAAATGTAGACTGTTATTTCTTAGTTGTAGACAATGAACATATTGAGAACTGCATTAAATCAACACCTCACTAATAGCAGTAACAGTCGGGGAAAATACAGCTTCATAACTCAGGCAGTTACGACTAACTCGTGGCGAGACCATTACTTTTGCTCGCAGTTTGTGCTGCCGTGCATGGAGTCCCGTGTGTGGGAAGGCTGCAGGGGGCAGCAAGCTGCTACGGATGCATGGCATCACTACGACACAAGCAATTTATCCTATTTATCACTGGCCTGTGCACATCTCAATCCCCTGCCAAATATTGGCTGTGAACAGGGAGAACGCGGTTTCATTCTTTCAGGATAAAATGTGGAAGAGAGTTGTCCTAGCTTCCAAAAACAGCCATTTGAGCAGCAAGCACAGGGGGAAAAGCCCTGCACTCTCCCTGCACTGGCAACATAAGCAGTGTTTTAGCAGAAAATAGAAAAGGAAACATGTGCATTCACACAGAGGAAAGCCTGGGTTGTCATGGGTACCAGCTCACTGCCTATCGTGGCAGGATTTCAGGGTGGTCAGTGCTGAGGATGAGAAACATCCAGAAAGCTTCATTGCTTAATTGAACCGAATCTCTTCAGCACAAGAGAACTGTTCCTGGATATAAGCCAGGAGTGATCAAAAAAAAGAAAAATCTTCAACATGTAAACACTCCAGTTCCCACTAAGGGAATTTTTTTTTTCTTTATGAATTCTGTTACTCATTTTTGACCACCTCAGTGCAGTTGCTCCAGCTGTAAGCAAACTCAGCCGTGCTAATGAGACAGAAAGGCATCTACCCAGCAACGACTCAGGCTGACTCCTTTTTTCCTCTGGAAATGATGAGGTGTTCTTTCCTGCTTGCAGCAATACATCACTGCAGCTTCAGGGAAGATTCAATGAGGCAACGGCAAACATGGTTACAACCACCTATATATCCTTCCGCAGCTTAGCAAAAAGTTTCAGGCTCATGAGTGGCTCTAGTCACTCACCAGGGCTAGACCAAGGGCTTTTAGACGCCTGAAGAGTGCAGCCACTTGGGCATATGCCTTTTTGGCCACAATGTCTGCTAGATGAATTGGTGATGGCTTCAATAAGAAGGGCTCCGTCTCTCTCAAATTAGCTGTCATCAAATGTGGGCACAGAAATTTTAATTAGTACTTTATTAGGAAACACTTCATTAAAGAGCAAGGGGAAGAGAAAGGGAACAAAGCAGGCTTGTCTTCTGAATCATGAGAGGAACAAATCTACAAATGCTGACAAATTTCTTTTAATTAGTCTTTAGTAAACAGCTGATGCCTCATTAAAAATATATATGCCACTCCCCCGCTCCAAACACACATTCTGCTTAGTAATAAATCTGGTTTTGTCACATAACTTCCAGAGGACTGAAAAATGCTCTCTTCTGATGTTAGCGGTTATTTATAGAGACATTTATCAGCATCTCTTTGAAGTTCATAGGGCCCTGTATATTTTCCACCTGAAAAAATGGTCCTAAAAGGTCCTAAAAGGATGTCATTTACATGTTCCCTTTGCTGACTATAAATGATTAGTGACTCATTTGACTTATTCTTGACCTCCTTCTCACTGGTGGCATTACTCATCCACTCTGAAAGGCACAAGATGGAATTCTGAAGTTGAAGTCCTGGTTTCTAGAAATCAACATATTTTTTCCATCTATTTTTTCTATCATTTTTTTTTTCCATCTATCATCCATTGGGATGAGGATTTCAATCTAAAACTTTGAAGATGGCTATTCACTGCTTTGCAGAGGCCTATCCCAGGCCTCTGCACGTGCCCCAAGTCCCTCTAAAAGTCCCTCTAAAACCTGGTTTGAGGGCTCTAGTAATACACCAACCTTGGATCTCTCACCTGAATTAAGGGAAACTTTTCCCCAGAAAGCAGTAGAGCCTGTTTAATAATACTCATGTTATTAAAACAAACAAAAAGCACACAGAAATGTCTTCTGTTTTTCTAAAACCTCACTGAATGCATCTGTACATGCACCTAGTGAGCAGATCACACTCCCATTTAGCCCTGTGGTCAATGACAAAATCTGCTTCCTACTTACACCCTAATACCATTTACAGGCATTGTAATATCAACTTCATGATTTCACATGTACTGCCCTGGTTTCCTCCTCTAACAACTGTCCTTTCAAGAGCAAACTTCTTCTGTTCAAGGAAAGAGAAAAAAAAGAGGCAGGAAAGTATTTATAAATCCAGTTGTCTAGACAGCATGCTTTATAAATAGACTGAAATATAATTTCTCTGTATACATTTCTGATTCTCATTTAGTTAAGTAAGTAGGACTAAGAAAACCTAAAGATATTACAGTTGTATATAATATATTCAAAATATATCCTGCATACATTAGAGTTTGTTTAAACCAATGGATAAGGAACATGGGAAAACATACTTGGCAACACTTAAATGCTGCATAAATCTCATTTGCACAACTCCCAATTTCTGGTATGAACTGGTCTATCCTCCTTTTATATCTTATCTATATCTTCTATATCTCATTATTTAAAATATTTATTATATACTAGGCATATTATATTTATCTAGATTGTGCAGTTTGAGCTTATTCTACACTGGGTTATTTTCCAGCTGCAATCTTGTTGACTGCTCCCATCCTCACTGCTAAGCCTCTCTTCAAAACCTCTTCTGTTTCTCACCTTTGCTCACACGGGAAGGAAGGACACTGAAGTCTGTGAAGCAGAGGTGCTAACAGCACTCTAACCACAGTAACATGGACAAGGGCCCTATCCTCTTGGCCATGTTGTCCCATGGCTGCTGTTTCATGTTGTCCCAGTTATGGGACTAGCAGTTAAAACTAGTCTGGATATGTTTCCATGAGCACCATCACCGAAGATGGGAGATACTGGGATCCTCAACTCAAAGGCCACAGCACCCTGAATATTTGCTGTGGTTATTCAGCAAACTCAGAGTATTTAAGGTCTTCACTAGTAACATACAGTGTGGTCGGAACAGCCTTTCTACACCAAAGGATTCTCTAGACACAATGAGATCCAAAAAAAAAATAAGGTTTAAGAACAGCCATCTCACAGCAAAATCTACTTCTTTTAATTAAAATTTTTTTTCTAACTAGAATTCCTTATTTTTTCATTAAAGTTAATTAAATATATCTAACACAATTTGTTTCTTTTAAATTAATTTTGTTTCATTTTAATAAACACTAAACACAACACCAACCTTTTTTGATTGGTAGAGCAGAACCAATGTTCTGGTAAAGAACGAGCCCCAAGTATATAATTTAAGCTTAAGGTTGTAGTTATTGTTCAAGTATCTTAGGAGTTGTGCATAGATCCATAAGAGTCCATGGACTGTAAGCTAAAAATCATAGAATAATTTAGGTTGGATGGAATCTCTGAAAGTCACTCTAAAACATCCACTGCCCTCCCCTCATCTATTGAGCCCATCATCTCACCGTAAAAAGCCATCAGTTTGCTCAGACACTACTTGTCCTCAGTCAACCCATGCCCAATCATTATTTTATTCTTTATGTGCCTGGGCACGGCTTCCAAGTGAATTTGCTCCATCACTTTCCCAGGGATCAAGGTGAGGATGACAAGCCTATGAATCCCCAGATCCTCCTTCTTGCCTTTCTTGACGATGGCTGTTACAAGGGTGACAGTTGCCTTTTTCCAGTCCTCAGAAACCTCTCCCAATTACCATAACTTTTCAAAGAAGATGGAGAAGAACCTTGTGGTACTGATTAACTGCTTCAGCACTATCAGCTGCATTCCTCCTGGTCCCAGGGAATGGCACCTGCTCATTGATACAAACTACAGATCTAGTAAAGGGACTACCTTTAAGAACTTGATCTTAAAGATTAGATATTTAAGACTTCATCTTGAGTATTTACAAAATACCTAGTGCTCCTATTTGGCGAAAATAAGAAAAAACAAGAAATATATATTAACATATTTTAACAATAGTTTACATAGATTCTGTTTATCGAGGGCATCCTAGCCGCTGAAGTATGAGGTCTACTCAGCTTCCCACTCTCTCTCATTTTTTTCCTCTATTCAGTTGCACTTATATGTTTTTATTTACCCCAAAGTTTGATATTTTCCATATCCCCCACTGCATGCCAGCCTCTCCTACTGATGTTAAAAGTAATATCCCTAAACTCAGAAAGAATGAGATGAGCTTTCACTACATTGCAGAAAACAAGACATCTTTGTAGCTAACATAGATATCAACATACAGAAAACATACAATAATCATACAGAAAACAACATAAGGACAGAAAAAATATCACTATTCATAATATCACAAAGCTCTACAGTTTTTCAGAAAACTGATACCCAATATTTATTAAGAAATAGTATTCAACTGTAAATAAACTTGCTTTAGGTAACAGATGTTACAGCATTAGTGAGACTTTCACTTTGCCTTGGCACATGGAACATCCATAAGGTAGTACAGCAATATTTCTAAATCTCTGCATTTTAACTCTGCATAAATGTGAAGTCCTTTATCTTATTTCTACAATACTGTGAAGAGGGAGTGCTGAATCTTACAACCAGTTTAATTCCCATGGAGATCTGTTCCTCCACAACATAAAACCGTAGCTTCACTTCAAACTGTTGTGCTGGTACAAAGGAAGGATCAGCAGTACAGTCTGAATGAGTGATACTTGCCTTGCTGGTAAGTGCCCTCGATGAAAGTCCTGGGATAAATAAAGTACATCTTAAGTAATACTATTGAAACAGTTCGGCTATTTTCCCATTCCAGGGGTGAATACAGAAGCAGGAGAACTGAATACAGGTTAACTGTAAAGATATTGAATCTGTTGGGCTGGATAAACTATGAGAGGTGAAGCTACTTTAAATGCAAGATGGTGTTAATGACTGCCATCAATCAAGGCTTTGATCTCCAGACAATATCAGATCTTGTCTCTAGGCAATGACAGTTCTTAAACTTAATGGGTATGCTAACAGCCTTCATTCAGGCTACATGAAAGCAGTAGTTGAAATACTTCAATGGACTGAGATAAGGATACAATAGAAGGTAGTACCCAAGGCAATCATGCACAGGATAAAACCCAAGTATGGGTTTTTAATATCCTCAAGCATCGTATTTCAAAAACGTTCAGTTCATTCTTCCATTTATCCAGGGAGAGGAGAAGTCAGCACGCCCATTAGCTTTAACTATATCTGAAATTTTCTAAAAATAAATTCATCACAAAAGAAGTGCCAGCACAGCTTATTAACTCAAGGGCAATGCTATGCAAACGCAACAGACTCCTAATGCTTCCAGGATCTGTAGACAGATGAAAACTTCACCCAGTGTAGGGCCTGGTGTAACACACCCTGTAAAACCAGCTCATGGGCACACTGGAAAATTGGCATACAAATGGTTCTGCATAGCCTGCTAAAACCAAAGGAATTTTCTTATCTTAGCTGGACCTATGCAGAATCCCTATTTCACACTAGTTTTTAAATAGGCAACGCTTAGTCACGAATGTCATGACTGCATCCAAAGCAGCAGAGTACATCTCTATTCAAGCTAATGAAGTCTTCAGGAAATTGGAGTATGAAAAAGTAAAGTTAAGAAGCACCAAAAGGCTCTGTGGAGTCACATTGTGCTTGGCAGGGGTGATGTGCTGATCAAGAGTCTCTATTCAAAGC
>JAUBNY010000040.1:385422-400193 GCA_032275445.1 Crypturellus soui
CAAGAGAATTGCTTCTCTGTAAGCCTGACCTTTGGCAACACCTTGCTTCATTAGTAGCCCTGTGTGGTTGGTTGGTTTGTTTTGGAAATTAAAGATCCACCGTCTGCCTGTAATAAGATTTATTCTGTGACTGAAAAGCATCTAAATAAGAAGCACTTCAGGATCACCTGCCTGTTTTTCTCCTATTTTCCAGGCTGTCTGCTGGACATGGAATAAATACCGTGGCAAAGTTTGTTTTATCTTTTGCTCTGGCTATGCCCCAGCAACCTTCAGCTAACTTTTGAAGAGCAGGCTACACAAGCCTCTTTCAAGTAGCTGGGTCTGCTCCGAAGTGACCCTGCTGCGGTCTGACTGCAGACAGAGCGCCTGCAAGCACTGCAAAGTCACCGTGGCGCTGGCAAGACTTGCAAATGTTTATTTGATAGCAAGGACAAAGTCTGAACGGCACTGAGACATGAGTTAGCACGGGCAAAAATATATTTGTAACTATCCTTAAATCACAGGAGTTTAGGGGAGGAAAAGCTAACAAGCTATAATAAAAATAAAGAAAAATTTGTAGGCCTTTAACAGGAAAGAATTCCCAAGACGGTCATTACTGCCGGCTGCTTGTGGCTTCTGTGAAATAAACTGGTGGTTTCAGTTTATTTTAATGTAATCAAGCATCTCCACAACAAAGTTTTAAGTTCAGAGAAAAGTTCCATTTATATTCCCCTGCACTTTCCTTAGGACAGATGTCATACACTCCACTAATTTTCACTATGAGAAACCTACACAGCCCTTGGTGCTTCCAGCCAACCAGAGGCAGAAAGCTAAAAACAGTCTCTCAGTATTCTTTTAGGTTACTGATTGCAAAGGATTTGCTCATTTAGCTAATCCAGGAGGAATATGTGTCTCCAAATTCTGTGATATGACATAGCTACAAACAGACACATTGACTGGTGTGTGCAGGAACAGGGATATTTTTAAATCTAGGTTTTCTTTCTTTTTATCCTCTGCATACAACTGCAAAGTCTTCCATGACATCTTAGAAACAGCCTAACAGATGGCTCCAGCTTTTACCTCAGCCTGACCAGCTGGCTCCCTGCTTCCCCCTGCACCTCCCAGGAACAGGTCACTTTGAACGGCTTCCTAGTGTTTTCCTCAAAAAGAAAGGAAAATTCTCTCCGGTATTCAGGCATCAACCACCAAATGCTCTAAGTAGTCAATACATACGGAAAGGCATGAAATCCTGCTGCTAATGAATTTGTTTGAAATTCTGTTATAGACTTCAAGAGCATTAGGATTTACCTCTGTTATTCAACACAGATCTACTCACAACCTAACACAGTGCATGAGTAGTGTGCTGACATTCAGTATATCTTTTAATTTTTTTTTGGAAACTGAATTTTTGTAAAGCATCATGGAAAAAAAAGAAAAACTATTAGCCTCAAAACAGATCTTGAGAGAAGGGTGGCAATCTAGTTCACTAAACAAACAAAAAAAATTATACATTTAAATCACTTATGGTGGAAACAATCAAGCATATAAACAATGCCAGGGGCAGGGAATCCACACAATTTGATCTTTGCATATCTGTAAGTAAGAGTCCCTCCCTGAAACAAAGATTTGGAAGAAAGTCTAATGCATCTGATCTGCTGAATACATAAAAAAAACTCCCTATACCCTTAGTGACTATTCCGGGAGTTTTAGTATATAGTCAGTAGGAGAAACAAAATCATTCATTTGAAGTGATGCTCATTCTTCAGAGATGTATTGAGTATATATTGTATTTATGAATGGCCAAAAGAGATGGTTATGAATTTGATTTCTTTGTAGCAAGAACTGTGACTAAACCCGACAGTGACAGCCAGAATTCATCTGAGTTTGAAAATGAGTAAACTTTTTTCCATTTTTGTCAACATAGTACTGCAAAAGTCTGACAATTTTACAGCAGGAGAAGGCTTAAAAATATGGTATCTCAATACTGGGAGCAGTTTCTGTACTTCTTTTATGTGAATGCAGAATAGAAAGAAGAGTCACCATGGCTAAAACTAGAGGACTTAGAGACCTTCATACACTGCTGCCACCAGCATCCCTATTCTATGGGCAAAGTGGCAGCATTTTCCTGGGAGCTGCACAGTATCATGGTCTCCCCTACCATATAATACCAAGCAGATTTGTCTGGCAACATGAAGCGACACACTGCCTCCCTCTTCTCTTTCACACAAGTATGTTTTGGCACAACACGGACAGCATTTTTCAGTTTCCATGGCAGTAATGATATATTGGGTGACCGGCTGTGTTTGCTGCATGAGGTTTCTTCTGCGTACTTGCGGCATGTTTGTTTGATACTCTTGAATACCACCTGCAGCTCTGTCCATCCCTCAGCTAAGAAGGTTGTAGAATTAGAATGATACCGGCAAAAAACACCCATGATGAAAGTGAGATGCTTCCTTGTGAGGAGAGAGTAAACAGAAGAGGAGTTCATCTTTGACAGGAGATGGCTGTGGGGCAGCAGTTCTGAGGTCTCTTTGGCCATGAGTAATGAGAAAGATGAATAGGAAATGTTTTCACAGGGGATGATTTAAGAAGAACCAAATGAAAGCAAGCAGCAGGTCTGAAGTCAACAAAATGTTGCACTTGTTTGAACTGTATATAATTATATGAGGGAAAAAATTGTGGAAGCTACAAATATCACTGGGTACCAAAATGACTTTTACATAAGTAATGGAGAAAGGTCTAATTATGGATCATGAATCATGCAGCTACTCAATGTACTGAGGCAGTGAGGGCTGGAAGGTGGAGGGGTTGGGTTTCACAGAGAAAGAGTCACTAAATACATGTCCTGTCTCTCTCATGCTTTTTTTTTTTTCACCTAAATATCCGCTTCTACATAAGAAGTACTACATGAAACAATCAAAATACAGGCAATTCAAAGCTGAATTGCTCATTATGAATTGCAGAGGAAAACAAAAAGGAAACATCACAAAGCAACTGGAAAATACAGCAATGCTAAAATGAATGTCTGCCAGTAAACAAAAATACTGAAAGCCCTTCAAAATGTTACTTTATATGGGGATCATGGAGAAGACTTTTCTGATAATGCAAGGAACACATGACATTATTTGATGGTAGAAAACAAGAACAAAAAGACCTTCACATTGGTGGTGTAATAAAAGGATTAGAAATTAATTTGCACCTGCATATTCCAAAAAGCACTTCAATCTTGGGAGGTATATATCAACAACACAACATTTTGGCTAGCTCACAGGAATGAGAATAATGAGAACAAGCACTACATGCCAAAAAAAGAGTGCTATTTCAACACTGTATTTTGACAATATATTTTGAGTTATTTCCCCCACCCTCCAAAATTTATTTGAGCAACTGGAGCAAGCATATGAAATGCAACTTGCTGTTCCTTTAGGCACACTATGCAAATGCTACTGCGCAAATTAAATACACATCATTTGTTCATACATAAATACCAGAAAGCAAATCAAACCCACTCTCTCCTCATTTCCCAGTCATCCTTATAGACACGGTCTAGAGTATGTACCACGTGCACACGGAGGGAAACTTTCACCATAAATCATTCTGTAAGTAAAGACAATGCCCAAACAGAAGTTTCTACAAGGCATCAGCAGAAAAGATGAATATCTAAGGTATTGAAAATTTGGTTTTGCAGCATCTGGAACAGACAGCCGAGCCTTGTTTCCAAATGTCCCTAAGCAACACTTGCCCCTAGTGTTTTCCAAGGGCACATCACCGAATAAAGACTTAGGAAGATGAAGACAAACCTTGTGATTATTCCTGGGAGCATGACAGCACAGCTACAGGTAAGCCCTTGGAGGATCATTTACAGAAGACATAGAGACTGGTGGCTGCCAGGTTACATCCATTAAGCTCCGACTGGGAGAGTCCAGGATCGCCCGGTGGCTGGAGCGTGGCCAGGCATTCTCACTGCCTGCGAGAGAAGGGTTAGTGAGTCCGCTGGCACAGGAGGCAAACCGCTCTGCACACCACGCATGGGGCTGGGGACGTGCACGGGGCATGGCAACGTGGGGAAGGCAGCGATGATGATGATGGAAGGGAGGATGGCAGCAATAACGCTAAACACGTAATAACACATCTCAGAGAGTTACAACGTGTAAAGTTCTTTTTTTTTTTTTTTTTTCTCATGTGCAAGCTTTTGTAAGGATAGAAGTAAGAGCTCAGGAATATATAGCTTCCCAAAGATGATTTATAACATTTACATTGGCTTCATGTGGGTGGAAATACGCACTGCAACTAGGGAGTATGTTTTGTCAGGTGTGAGAATTTCTTGATCTCCAGAATTTCATGATTCTGTGAGGGTTGGTAGCAATACTATATTATTTGCTGACAGTTCTATCCATTCTAGACATGTTTTAGAAGACATGTCTGAAGTAAATTACTATTTTGGATCTTTCTATTTTGTTAATAGCTGCTATACTGTTATTTAAATAACTCCCACTAGTTCCATTTCACAAAAGCTCTTCCAATGCTTCATAAAAATCTGCTTGAGTACAATTTGCACAGATCTTGAAAATTCCAGCTCTATCATGATCAGCACAGAGGAATTTTGCATAATAGCTTCAAAGTGACTACAAGTTTTATTTAATTCATTTTTGCCTCATTAATGCTGTTGCATTATACCTAGTGCTACCTTACTTACTAGAACGGGATTCAAATCTATTTTAAGGTTGTATCACTACGGGAAGTCTTTACTCCACCTAATTAGAAGAAGCTATTTCTGAAATCGATATTACAGACTATAACTAGCACTCAGGTTTTATTTCCTTGAAAATTATTGTACGATTTTCATGGTCATTGGCATGACCAGGTCCTAAATCATCCTCTTCTCTCTCCCAAACATAGAGTTCTCAGCATATTCAAAAATATGTGCACCCAGTGGTCTGGGAGCTGCATGCCATGTTGTGAGACATGCAGAATAACTCACTGGCATTAAAGCCATTTGAACTTGTAGCAATTTGCTGCATAATTATTTTAGTTTTAGCATGGTATCAACTATTTTCTGTATTATCCGCAACTAATTTATACGTCAACAATCCATTTTATCTGTAGCCTTTTATTTAGGCAATTGCATTTACATTTCTTTTTGATTCCAACACTAGGCTTGACTGTTTTCCAAGTTGTTTACCAGTCAGCAGCAATACCCACAGGCACTTACTGTTCCTGAGATTGCTACTATATATGCGATCATAATATGCATACATTTATATAGTCAAATTTCTAAGCAAAAGGGCCTTTTAACTGCTTAAAGAGACAGCAAAAGAGGTTGGAATTACAATGCTGTTACAGCAACTGAGATTTGAGTATTCTCATTCTACCAGACCAACAAATAAGCATCACAGTAGGCAGCTAAAATTAGAAGAAAATGTTGTGGATACGCTTGTCCTAAAATAAAGAAATGCAAATCTGCACATTCTTCTGCATTGTCGAATTGCTCATGCAACTGTAATTTTATACAGGTCTCAAAAAGTACTCGTCTTATTCTTTTTGTATTTTTGATCCATAAATGAGGCTAGTTAGTATCACAGGAAGAAAAAGTCTTCTAGGGTTATTCTGTACATAAGCAAGACAAAACAATCCCCAAACACTCCCAACAGGAGGTCTTCCTGTTTGACAATTTTAGCTCACACTAACCCCCACACAACTTTTTCTTTTTCATCCAGTTAGTAACACAGCAAAGTGGAAATTACCAGTATTTCCTTCATAGTTCTGAGAATTCTCCAGGGTCATTGCCCATGAGGGCACCAGGCTGTACTGGATGCACTGATGCTACAACCCTACGGTCGCAAATACAGACCCAGAGCCATGGGATGGTCCCATCAGAAAGAACAAGGAAATGATTTTGTGATGACAGCTCTTGTCAGCACAAAAAAATAAGCAATGTCAACTGATCCATTTATTAATAGTGTGTTATAAGTGAATCATTATATAAGGAGAAACAGATGTCTCAACACACAAATCACAAAATAGTACCCAGTTATTTAAAAACAAGCAGAAAACTCAACTATTTTGTTTTTCAGTTTTGTGGTCGTAGAAAGAACATTTTAAACAACTTCTGACACCCTGCTCACAAGAAGGCAAAGGTTAGAAAGACATTTCTTTATGTGTTCCTCTTCCAGGCACAGAGCCACAAACCCTCTCTCTTGATGTGCTGCCTCCCTTTGAGAAGGCACCGTCCTCCAAAGGAAACTGCCACACGGAGCAGCGGGAACTGCAGGGGAGGGAATTGGGGCACGATGATCGTGCAGAGGGAATGAAGTGTGTCAGGTGAACAGGCTGTGTTCGACCTGAATCTAAGCAAACTTATTCTGGGGTGAATGAATGAAGGTGAAAAAGAGAAAAAAAAAAGTCCTTCAAGAACATTAAGTTTTTGTTGTTGTTGTTCTTTTAATATTATCAGAATTGAGATTTTAACATTAATTTCAATTCCTCCCAACTACAGGGACACAACACATGTGATAAGTGATCCGAGATAAATCTATCACTCTCTAAGTTCTAGGTCTGTCCTGATTTAAATGGGAAGCATTAGTATACATTAAGCAAACACTTTTCTTTGGATATTCACCTGTGATGGACAAATGCCTACTGGAGGAGTGGGAGTAAGCAGGGAAAGAAAAGTACCAGATACCAGGATTAAAAGCCTTACCAAGTTACTTCTCCTTTTCCTTGTGTAGGTGGAACATAGAAGAAGCACATGATGATGCTGAGATTCAAAGAAGACAACCTAACTCTATAATTCAAATTCAAGATGAAGCAAAGCTCACCAGAGCTCCAGAGAGATGATGACTCTTCCCTTAAATTTCCATTTGGATTTATGTCTGTAACAAGCAGCAGTCTTTTCCTCACTTTTCCACTCACAGAAGATCATTTCCCACCATCTTGCTATCTTGCCACGGTAAGACGATAACACAAAACAGAGGTGGAGAATATTTTTCTCTGGGAGAAACTGAAAATACAGCTCCTTATGTTATTAATCAATAATCTCAGGAAGCAGAATTGTTATATACATTGTCACTAGATCCACTGCCCATCCTGTAGCAATCTCATAGGCATTGGTAAATAACACTATTTAAAGAAGAATCTAATCAAGAAAGCTATCTCCTGGCTTTCCAAAGAACAGTGAGGACTGTTTGCCCTCATGTATATGAAGACGCAGTGCACCTGAAGCTGAGGCTGTCACGTTCAGACCTGCCAGACAGCTGAAGGGAGGAGGCACCAAGAGACAAGGAGCTCGCGTTTGACAACACAAAAGCCAAGGAGTGATTTAAACACAGCTGGGTGCGATCAAAATCAGAGCCTAGAAGACAAATGGGGCTGCAGCAGGTTAAATGAGGCAAGTGAGTTTGGAGGCATTTATGTATTCAGCTTTCTAACTAGAGCTCACCTCTCAGAACAACTGTTAAACAACAGCCAGATTGGAATTTGCAAGGAAATGGACATGAAAGCTAAAACGTGGAAGCTGAATTTAGATGCATGCAGTAAAACTGTCAAGAATTTAAAAGCTCTACCATATAAATCAGAGGTTTTCAGTCCAAATGTAAGATAATCTGTAAATCACATTTTCTTTTCAGGAGGTATTGGCAGGATTTCATGATGTATTTAAGTAATCTCAAAATGTGTGTGTGTATATATGTTTTTTTTCCCCCAGCTAATCTTGTATGAAACGTAACGATTAGGAAATAAAAACATTGTGGTTAAGCCTTGCTATTATGAGTGAAAAGGTAAAATATCACACTCATACGTGAAAAACATGAACAAGATGAAGAACTTAAGAACATAAATCAACCAAAAAATGAGAGTCTGTTTTCTATTCTCGTCATGTATTTCTGTAGCCATGTGAACTTATCTGTATTCAGTTCAGGCCAGTTCTCTGTATATTTACTATCCCAATAAATTTGGAGCTAAGCTTTTACCACATAAGGAGTCTATAAAACACTATTAAAAGCTTGATATCATATTCAGCACACAATAATCTTAGTACAACCAAGCCAATGCGAGGTGAACAATTTGCTGAACTTTATATATGCTTATATATATATATTTACAGTAACCATTATTTTAATATATTTTATAAGAGGAGAAAAGAAAGAGAAATGTTCACAGGATTTTGTTTAACTGTTTCAGGACTTGTGACCATTCGTGCATTAGCAGCAGCAACAGCAATGCCTGGGAAGCTGCAGCAGCACCCCAGGAGGAAACTGCAGTACAGCAAACTTCAGCTTTAGTGTCTTTCCCTCACTATAACTCCAATCTTTTAAATAACAAAATCTGCACTGCCATTGCAGGTTAAATTACAGCTTCTAGAAGACCTTATTGGAGAAAAATAATAATTGGCTTGAGATCTTCCTAGTCAAGTGCTCTAGTTAAAGTACGCAGGAGAACTAACCAAAGGCAGAATTCCCCTGCCAGCTGAGGATACGCAACATGATCTCTTGCTCTCTCTTTCTCATATCCTTTGCATTTTAAAATAGCTATGTGTTCAGCGTACCTTCCTTCCAAAGATGCCTTCTGGGTGGCAATTAAATGTATAATTGAGATCTTTAAGACATTAGAAAAGAAATTCAGTGTCTTTTCTAAATGGCTGCAGGGAATGAGATAACACAAATCCATTTTTTGCCAAAGCACATTTCTGCCCACATGCATTCAGTGCACATCACAGCCCCAGAAAGCCTAAGGGGCTGCTGCTTCCACAAACACCACCTCCGGTGGTGCAGAGAAGGGGGTTTTGAAGCTGTAAGGGGCAGCCTCTAACGGATGGGCCCTTCATGAGACCTGTGGGTGAATTCATCAGTCCATTTGTAAGATTTTAAACTTTTTACTGTTCATAGATACTTTGTGCTGTATTTATAGACAGCTATTTTGGTGTGAAGAATGCTTTTCTATCTCCTCTTGTTTTTGTCGCTAGGTGTAAGGAGAGTCTGACTGTCCTCTGAGACTAATTCCCCTAATCACAATTTAAGACTTCTTACAAGAAATTGACATATATACATATATTTACCTTCTTAGAATTGATTTTCTACCTTGTTTATCAGCATTTTGGTTCACCACCAGCACAGAAACTGATTATTCAGACTCTCACTACTGCTTACAGAGCAACCATTGATAAAACTGAGTTCCGCTACCGAAAATAAGGCTAAAAATTAGCAGTGCTGTGTCTAGCTTTTGTCAGAGCACTTTAGAATTGCAGAAAGCAAACAATCCTTCCTTTTATCATTTCCCCCATCAATAAACTCTTTAAGAGTTTCATTAAAACAACAACAATATTAACTCACTACAGGCCTTTTCATCTCCCTATTTCTGCATCCAAACAACACACAATTCAGGATTCAAAATTAAGCTAATAGACAGTAAATTGCATCTTTTATCTGTCTGAACCTTGCCATTTCCCTTGAATTTCATTCCCACATGAAACCATTCAGTAAACAGACAGCAAGTCTTCTGCCTCCCATGCTTTCCTGCCTTCAGTTTCCTCCCCCTTTCAGGTGAGTAGCAGTGCTCCAGAGATCGCCCCCAGAGATCTTAATCTCCTTGTGTCTCTTTAATATTTCTCCATTAATGTTGTTCCACCATGATTACAGGACTTACTTTACTTAAAAAATACTCAGAGTTGAAGGACCACATAAGAAAATTCAGATAAGGGCACTCAAGGAATTGAGCTAAGCATATCAATGCTATTTTTACTTGGATTCTTCTCCAAGGGAGCATCTTTTTCTTAAAAAAACAGAAGTAAGAAATGGATGAATGGAGAAATAACATGAGTAATCAGATTTGGGAAAACTTCCAAGAGCAGAAATGTCAGGAAGACTACTGCAGATACAGTGGCCTTTGCATTTCAGTGGGGAATAGAAGTAATGGATATAAAATCTATACCAACTGCCTACATACTAGACTCTTGGAGAAGAGATCACAGACTTTTTTTTTTCTTGGATGTTTATCTTCGCAGCAGTCTGGAAGCATCGGCCTCAACAAAGCTCTTCACTGAGGAGGGTAGGGATTTCACACACACAAAGATGAGATATGCTTGGCTTGTTGTTTCATTTTCTCTCTTTCATGTTCTAGGATACGTATTTCCTATCCTAAAAGTCTATTTTTAGAGTCCCTTGCCTTCTGGATACTCAGGTCCTCTCCCTTTCCTTTCCCCACTCCCCTTCCTATTTCTTGCCATATCAGGTGAGAGATTGTAAGATTTAGGGTTTCTCTTTTTCCTTTCCTTCCTTAGAGTAGTTTTCTTGGTTGCAACTCTCACAGTCCTGATTAAAGAACTACTATCTGCATCTGCTCAGTTCTGCTGGAGAAACAAGGGAAATCCCATGAAGTGACTGATCATCAGGCAGCAAGATCACAGAGGCAGCACAATTAATAAGGCAAAAAGGGTCCTTTTCCTCTCTCTCCCCCCATTCTCCATTATTCAAAGGCTTAATTCAAACAAATGTTTCCATAGTTTTGGTCTGTGAAATATCATACTTTATGCTGGACCCATGATCAGTGAAATATCAGTCCCATAAGCCCATAGGCAAACCTTGGGGTCTCCAGAAGCTTCTTACCCAAAAAAGTAAACATAGTCACTCAGCTGCATGCAGATACATGATCACTAACTATTTACCTTTCTTTTTTTTTTTTTTTCCCAAAGAGCTTGAAGAAGAAAATTATCCTCTTTGTTAGTGTAATAATGTGCAAGTGTCTCTCTAAGCAAATAGGATTTTTTTTTTTTTGCTCCTGAACCTGCTGGTAAGATGAGAGAGCTCTAAAACCCAGGCATAAACTTTGAAGTACATCTGTAAGTCAGGATGCTTTTACCAGTTTTAAAGCAATAGGCTCATTCAGTTCAGAAATTGTATTTGTGTACATATATATACCACAGAGAAAAGCTTTTGTAAACATACTGTTGTACTCAGTAGAACAAGGCCTGCATTAAGAAATAACAGCCACTTTCAAAAATCATTTCTCTGTAGCAGCTACAGAAGAGTCACTCTAATACAAGCAGCCCTCAGCAAAAGCAATCTATTTCCTAGGTGATTTTCTCAGTATTCCTGGACACTGTCGTCAGCCGCTTCTCAGGTCAGGTCCTGTCTCTCATACTGAGGATTTATCTCTAATCACTCAGGAATTATTGATGTCCTCAGAATCGCCAATTCAGGAATGTGTTTAATCACTGCTATGATCTAAAATACCTAGCACTGCCTGCTTGCTATGAAACCTTATATGGTAGGACTGGGTACCAGTGAAGCTTTTGAAAGAAATATGAAGGTTGAAAATTGCCTCCTCTCAATGCAACTCTTTTCACCTTCCTCTTCCTCCCGAACCACAACTGTCAAAGAGCCATGTTGACACTGCTACAGACAACTGTCCTTACTAAAGCTATGAATTTCTTCAAAGAATTAACGCTTTCAGGAAGGCTGAAATTCTTTCTTTTTCTCCTTAGATACTCTGTAGAAGAGGAACTTTTAAAGTAATGGCCCTTCCCTGCCTCCTCATCCCTCTTTTATATTCCCTCTTACCAAAATACTTTGGAAAGACAAATAAATTGCCTTTCTTCCCTACAATACACCTCACTTAAGTAGCTTAAGTCACTCATCTGGGACAAGCACATTAAAAGCACCTCTCCAACTTTGCAACAAGCCACATCTTATTTTTCATACTTTCATTTTTCACCAGCAGTTGTTCCATAGGCTACTTAGTCCATATGAAGCAGCATGACATATGAATCCAGAGAGAGGGAGGGCCACAGAACATACCATCAGGAACAAGCATGCAAAACTGCACTTTGAAAGAAAACTTGCAAAAGAGATCAATGTCTTATGTACTCAATAAATCACATTTCATAGTTTTATAGAACAATAGGTTTTCAAACTTCTGGGGAAACTGGGAACTGCAAGATGCCTCTTTTTCTAATCACAGCCTGTTTAGAAACGTTGAAGGTCAATTCTGAAAGCATGTCACTGATTTCCCAGAAGAAAAGCAGTTTGAGAAATAAACAACCTCTTGCATTGACATTACCTATAAATAGCACAGGGAAGCAAAGCACTCCTAGGGCTGTTAGAAAACATCTCTGAAGTTCAGAAAGCAGGTGGCTAAAAGTGACATTTGGAAATGGATAGGCCATTTATACCCATTTAGGTGGCATTTACAGGAAGAGGAAACACTAAATTTTGAGCTAATCTGGTTATTTACCCCATAAAATGATGCATCATTGACAACATCTAAACTCATTAAGTTTATTATCATGTAAGAGTGATTGATCCTTGTGATGTGTCTTATATAGGAAAGCTTCATAGAAATAAATAGAGAGGGAAAACATTTATGTTTCTATTTGCTTCTAGGTTCATGTAATAAAAGAATGCTATAAAAAACACATCGTAACAGTGAAATTCAGTGACGATTTAAATCATTTTGGCCTTTTTCCTGCATCTTGAAATAAGGGTTTCAGTTGGGAACAGGCTGACTTGTAATCTAAATTCTCCATCTAAAAATGGCCTCTGATGGACACATTGTATCTTGACAATTTTTTAGAAGTGGAATATTTTTATGAACTGATACCACTGATGACCTTAGGCTTCATCACTTTCCTGCACTAAAACAGCATTCTTTATTATTAAATTTGCCTTACAAAGAAATCAAACTATATTATGCAGCCTGCGGCATTAATATTTATACTACTATAACCTATTATCTATGCAGTTTTGTTCCTCTCTAATGGTTTCCTTCTTTCTGCCCCTTCTGGGAGATTATATGAACAACCTTATAACAAAAGTTCCATGTACTTCCTTGCTCCATGATTGCAGTAAATAGGCCACACTGCCCGGCACCTACCAAGTTCTTTTGCCTTCCTCTAAAACATGCGGAGAGCCCAGCATGCACAAATCCAGATGTTCCAGCTGCAGATATCTGCACACTAGGAAACTGAGTATTTTTTTTAAATGCTATCTGTATCACAAATAAACAGGTAAGCAAGTCAGAGAAAAAGAGATGTTCTATTATACTCGGGGCGTGGATACCCCAATTAATTTTCTCTTAGTAGCAGTTTTACATTCAGCCTGTCAGGAAAATGTGTGCACATAGTGTACACAGTGCTTTGGAAGGAAAAGCTTAATCAAGTATAGCTCAGAAGCTATTTTCTGACTTCACTGGATAAAAACAAAGTGGTTACACAGCAAAGTACAGTACTTTTTCTCTCATTACTTGACACTGACATGCTCCCTGTGCATTCAAGAATAGTATTTAGAATCAGATCAAGGAAAATGCACAAGTTGTCTTCCTTTTCTATTCTCTGCAAAATGTTTTTCTTCAGCCGATTTCTCTCCTTTAGAAAGCAATACAAACTGAGTGGTAAAACAGAGTCATTATTTTAGGCCATGAATTGCACTGCAAATGAGCTCATGGTAAAACATCTATATTTCTAGTTAGGAACATCCTGAAGTTCAGAATCACTCAATACTCAGAAGTATCCATTGAAATTATAGCTATTTAGTGCCCAGAACCGAAGCTAAGCCATAAATTAATATAAAATGTTTGCATTAGCTTAGGAGCCTAAATTTAGAATGTTAAATCTACTATTAATTTTCAAACTTCAGGATAAGATTTTGATTTGTTTACAGACTTTATCCCACTTATATTAGGTAGTTTCTCACACCTCCAAATTACTGTGTGGAGCAGCATACAGGGCAGGCTTCTGGGTTCACATAGCAGGGCTCCTGTAGAGCAGAAATAAAACAGGCAGAGCTCAGGAGGTCCGGAGCAAAAGCTGCCTGCATCGGACATCTGGGGCATCTGCCTGCGCCATTCCCTTCCACTGCCACAACGATCATCTAATGAAGCCAGCTGGGATGAAACAGAAGTCACCAGGCCACAGAAATGAGCATTACACAACATCAAGTCAGGATGCTGACCAGGATGCTGAACTTCTGGACGCTGACATTTGCAGCAGTTAAAATAAGTAGTTTGCCTTTAACTGAAACCTAATGGGTAATATGACAGGCTAATTTTTATTACTGTAACTCCGTGACATTAAATAAGGACCCCTAGCCATGGAGCGTACAGCATACTTAATTAACACAAATTGAGCTGGGAGTCTGGACACAGAGACTGATTTCACATAAGCGGATCTGTGCTACAAGGACATATGGTTCTCGATATTCCTCTGGAAAACCAGGTCCCTCCTCACTTCCCTACAAATCACAAATGTAGCACAGCTGAGCTGTGACAACTCCATTTATTAGGGAACTGCTGCTACTCAGAATCTGCCATAGTCTCCGCATAGCCATGTTCACACAGGTGCCCTTTTCCTGGCCGGTTATTTTCTTCAGTCTTTTCTCTTCCTGCTTTCCCATTCATATATCTGGTTGACAGCCCCCCAAAGTGGCAGCAGCTAAATATAGTGTTTTTTAAAGTCTCATGTCATGGAAACCACTCACAGTTTAACAGTATCTTGGTGTGCCCTCTCGAGTCTTGAGTTTGTCTGCGTTACAGACCCAGACAAGAAGACTCCTCAGTGATATATAAACTCATCCCTTCTTCCACAGGGCCAAATTTCACTCCCAATGCTCAGTGGCTTTACCTCAACTCACTTTTTCTCATAACTAGAACTGGTATCTGCGAAAGTAAGAAGTACAGTTACCCAAGTTTCCACCTCCAATTCCACAGAATAGTTGAGGCTGGAAGGGCCCTCTAGAGATCATCTAGTCCAACCCCCCTGCTCCAGCAGGGACACCCAGAGCACGGGGCACAGGGTGGCATCCAGG
>JAUBNY010000040.1:406944-417201 GCA_032275445.1 Crypturellus soui
CTATCTTGTAGTTAGTCTTGTTAGGTAGAGAGGACCCTAGTTCTTGGTATGTTCTTTGCATGTTCTTTTTCTTCACTGGTTGGTCTTGCTAGGGCTTACTCCAAACCTTCATTTCTCATCCGCTATAAAGAGATGCAAAATCAACCAAATGCATAGCATGCCCTCAGATAAATCTGCCTTCTCTCACACTTCAGAAGATCTCAGTAAAGACAAACTAATCAGAAAATAATTACTTACAGTTTGCACAATTTTGTCACTGTAAGTAAAAGAGCTTTTTCTCAAGATTAAAGGGTTTGTCAAGCACTATGTAAAACCTTTCTTGACTTTTCTTCTCAGGGGAATTTTTGTAAAGCTTTCTTATAGTACTTTATGCAAGGATCTGATTATATATTTTAATTCATTTTCACTGTAATTATTCTGAAAAAGCTAGGTCATATGAATATTAAATCTATTTTAATTTGAGCAAATCTTCTGCAGGGATACACACAACATGAGTTAGGATTTGGGGCACTCAACTCAGTATTCCCTTTAGCTTAAATGGGACTAAACAGCCTTGGAGGATGGGCGACTGGAGAACAGGTTCTGGCCCACTCCACCCTAAAACAACAAGGAATGCGTGCATTTGCAGACATTTAGAAAAGGTTGCATCCTCCATAAAATGACCTGACCATCCTCTTGAGCTTTCATTTGAATATGAGACCAAATAAAAAACTTGCAAGACTGACTAGTCCTCCTAAACACTGTGCCAGAGGTTGAGACCCTCCCACTAATTTTATTTAGGATTGAGAGATACAGTACAGAATTTTCTTTACTTGACTGTAATAAGAATTACACATAGAAATCATTTTGTTTTCCTCTAAATTTCACATAGAATACTGTTGAGTTGCATAATAACTAATATTTCTAGGTCTTTTTAGAAAATAAATGGATGGATCTTTGTTTGCTGCATACTATGGCCAGGAATTTTGATTGCCTGTAGGGATCTAAGAATTTCTTTTTCTTCTTTTTCAACCAAGAATGTTTCATTACAAAGGTATGATGAGTGGTGTCAATATCCTAAAAGTTAACAAAATTCTGTTATTGGTTTTGCAGTAAGAGCTCTGTATATAACTGGCAAGTTTGATAAATCTTTTCCTTTAGGGAGACTGATACTATATATTTTTCTCCAACTTTTTATGTATTACACTGTTTACTGTTCTTTTTATTTCACTTTAATAGAATATAGTAATCAAACACTGTTAACACTGCATGACTAAAGTGCCAGTTGTTTTGATATTTTAAAAATTTAATCCTACAAAGATCAAATCCTCACGTTCTAAATGCTGTGAATCTAGGTGACAAGTCTAACTACCCCAAAATTTCTCAACCCAAAGCCTGCAGTGGAAAAGTGAATATTAAATGCAGCCTGTAACCATTCATAGAAAGAAGGCCAAATCTGATGAGCTGATGACTAAATCTAATGCATCTAAAAATGAAAATATAAACCAGGGCTAACAATTTTTGCATTTAACTAACACATCACTCTTTGCATTTATTCTGATATCTACTTGTACCTTATCTTTAGCAAAAGTAGAAACATTAAAACATACTCATAATAAATTAACTGCTACTATTGGGATCTTACAGAATTATTTTTAAGCACTGTCCTAGATAAGAATACTCCCTTAACTTCCATCCTTAAAAAGTCCCACATGAAGGCATATAAGCTCTGTGGAAATGTAGACATTTCTCTTGGGAACAGAAAGAGTATAGGACAAGTAGCATACTGTGTTGCATGTCATATCCTTGGACACATCACCACAAGATGGAACTGAGAACATAAATGACAAAGATTATGCAAAAAATATCTATGAAAAAAGAAGCAGAAGGTGAATCCAGGTCAAGTACTATCCCCTTTTGGCCTTAAATCAACCTTCATATCTTACAGAATCACAGGATGTTTTCCCTCACCCTTCATCCAGGAGATGCATGCATCTCTTATTCATAATTCTTGGGGAAAAGTTAGATACAGCCTTTCTTGCACAGAACTGAAATTTCATAATTTGTTTTGTTTACTGAAATGCTTTTTTTAATCTATGCAGAGCCCAGACATTTAGATCAGCTTGCATATTACTCTGTCTACAATCAGCAGGCTGTCTCACACCAACATGCTATTCAAAATCACAAGTCTACGGTTGCCTGTAAAAAGCTTTTTTAGACGCTGCAGGAAAGCAGCCCTATGGCAGTACATGCTGAAGATTTGGCATGACTTCACAACCTGTGCCACCTGTGCTAGACTCAGCTCTGGGGAATTGCATATCTCAGTGAGTCCTTGGAATAATAAAAAAAAAAAAATTCTCATGAAAAGTTTTAAATGATCTAATAGACTGTACTTTCTCCTAATACATCTTAGTGTGTATATCCCTGTCTCCAAACTGTAGTTTTTCTTCTTGTTAATGTTTCTTCTTAATATCCTGCAGTGAAAAGCACTGACAATTTTCTGTTTATACCTCATTGTGACCCTCAAAACAAAGATTATTGTATTTCCTTTGAGAGAGTTGGTTACATGGGTTATAGCTTTTCATGCTGAATGCACAGTTTTGGGATTAGTATAAAAAGCTGTCTCTAACTGTCAGACAGAGTCAAGTACAATTATCCTTTTACTCAATCAAGACATGCAGTCAAACAGAGCATTTTCTTCCCCCAATGTTTTTCTTTGTTTATTCTCTTCACCTCTGGTACTTTAGTCTTAAAACTTAGGGCACTTCACATATATATGCAAATTCTTACACTTGAAACAATCAATTTCTTGCTATTAGTTAGGGAAAATAAAGAGAGAAGATATACAACTTTATATGATTCTAGAGATCCTTCTTTTTTGTAGTTAAATTAAAACTCATACACAAACCTTATTTACTTTAAATAAAGAAGAAAAAATAAAGAAAAACCTGGAAGGCTCATGGATATTTTCATAGCCAAGCATCGCAAAACAACCACAAACGTAAAAGTTCATGTGAGTTGAATGAGAAGGCATTTGTGCTGCAGCACCACTTTATTCTGGTGATTTGTGTGGATATAAACAAGTGCAAAACAAAATCGTAGATATCGGACTAAGAGAAATTCTAGAGATGTTAATCATATAAATCATGACTCACAAACTGTCTTTAAAGGGACAAACCAAAAAATCCATAAGATCTAAGTATCTCTATCACGGGCTTGATCCCAAATCTGCTGCTGTTCATTTCCATGCACAACACTGGACATAAATGATTAGGCCCAAGGAGGCAGCCAGGCTACGAGCCCAACATGAAGGGGAAGGCTTTGCCGGGCTTCCCCTCAGCCATTTGCTCCGTGTGCAGTGCTGCTTTTGGACAGATCTAGTTTTGGACAGATCTAGTTTTGGACTAGCAGTGCTAGCTTTGGACAGATATGTTTTAGAAATAAATCTATTTTTAAAATGTTTCTTCACTCCTCCTTTTTGCTTGTAATTCTGAAGAAAGGTTTGATTTTAAAAAGAAACACTTTAAAGTAGAGCCTAGCAGTTTAGAACAGCAGTATTTTCAGTGCCTTGAAAGAAGAGCAAGAATACGACTATAAATGCCTGTGATCAGAAGAAGCAAAACACATTTTCATTTTAATACACTTCCCAGTACCATCTATTTTCCTACTCTCCACTTGAAATCAGAGGCTAAGTGCAACAGTAACAACTTTAGAAAGGGCAATTTCTTCCACTTCCACCATATTTGAAAGAATGTGAAGGAAAAGCACAGTCAAGAGCAGAGCATGTTATGGCTGCTTCACTGCTGTTCTCTCTGTGCGATATAATTTTGTAAAAAGCACCTTAAAAAGTGTAGGTAACAAGATACGGAACAAAGTAAATTTCAGCATTATGAAACTACTGGAATAGCTATCAAATCTGATGTAAAAGATGTTATAGTCAGCTACCATAATGCCCTTTAAAACGATCTCAAATCAATTTAAAAGAGCTACGTCTATGCTTGATTGCCAAACACAAAGCAACTACACATAAAAGCTCTTTGATATCCACGTATGCCCACCAACCGGTGGAATACTAAAATAATACTAAATACTAGAAGGTCTAATACTAAAAGTTCTGAATACTAAAAGTTCTAATTTTTATGCAGGTTTTGCAGCAGCATCGTTATACACCTTGTGCCATAAATTATGCAAACTCTGCGACACGGGCGCACACGCTCCTAGCAGAGAGAAGGGCAGGTGCAGCTCACACTGTCCGCTTGCAAAATGCTTAAATACCGTGTCATTTTGAAGAGAACTGGTATTTCTAAATATTGCCATCAAACAGCACTGTGACTAGCGGACTGGTACTGAACCCAGCAGCAGCAGCAGCAGCAGCAGCGTGTGAACAGGTACTGGTGACACTCTTCATCTCTGATCAAGCATTTGCAGCAGAGCAGACAAAACCCCACCAGCATTTATAATGGCTACAAAACTCGCAGCTTGTTCTCCAGGAGGCCCCTGTAAATCATGGCATTGAAGAGAGACAGCCGCAATCCCCTGTGTTTCTAATTACAATCAATGCACAGTGCCATTAATATTGTATGGGCCTCCCTCATTGCCATGCAGGGACTTTAAAAGAGGCAGATGCTGCCCAGCTGAGCAGACCTTGGAAAAACGAGAGAGCGTGCAAATACAGCCCAGGTTGTTTTCCTTTTTCTTTCTCTTTTTTTTTTTTTTTGTTGTTTCCATATTTAATATTATTTCCCTCTGCATTCGAGGTTCCCAGAACAACATCAGAACTGTCACATTGGCCAGCCCAGCTCTCCCCAACAGCAAAACCAGGAACTTACAGAGTACAAAACCAGGTAGAACATATTATCCTTCTGTATTTATCCCTCTGGCAGCCTCTGGCAGTTGGTAGCTTAGAAGCTTCCTGAACAGGGGGTTTTATCTGGCCTGTTTTTAATCCCTTTTTCAACCCAATTATGATTTTGGCCTCCATGGTAACCTGTGTCAGTGAAATTCCTAATTTAATTTGGTGCAGGCTTTCTCAACTTCCTCAAACCAGCTGCTAGCTAAATTTAATGGAGAATAGCATTATGTGCTTCCATTTTTCCACATCATCCAGGTTTTTATGTACCTCTGTGTTTCAGCGCAGACAGATTAAGCTGGCACTGCCCCAACTTCACAGGTTTGTATCTTTGCTGAATTGCTGCTGTTTTTGAAATAGCCACAACTACTCTAAGTAATTACACTTTACTTTCTTTAATATTTCCGTCTGAGGAAGGGTAGCTTCAGGATACTTCTTATTCAAAGTAAGCATGATGACTCATAGAAATACAAATGAAATAAGAAGTACTTTGAATGATAATTTTCCTTTGAAAGGCATTATGTGATATAAAAAATTTAACTTTGAGTTACATGGTGAAAATCATTATTAAGAGTCTTTGAGTCCCAGCACCGGTAAAAATTATTATTAAAGATACTTTGAGTTGCAGCATCAGTAATAATTACACATTTGGGGGTTTTCTGCTGTGTTCAGGCAGACGCATACAATGGATCTGTCTGCTAATTGACAAACTACTCCTGTTGAACTTCTAGCATAAGAGTACCCCCAGGCTTACATTTTCTGCTTGAAAGAACCTTCTCTATCACCATGAAACACATGATTTGCCCTTTCCAGGCTACTACAGTGTTTTTCCTTCAGCTACTTCGCAAATGGCCGTATAAAATGTTCATTTTCTAAGTGTAGGTAAATTAATAGATAGCTGTCTCATTTACTATTTTTTTCCCTGTAATAACAAACCCTAGATATATATCTGATATAACATCAGCATAAAATCTCTAGTGAATTTCCAAACTTGAAGGAATAGCTCCATTATACAATAGTTTCACCTTTTCATTCTATAACCACAAATAAAAATATATTAGTCTTGTTTTGAAGTTTAGCTTAACACATAGCCTGCCACGATGCCTAAGCTGGCAGACCAAGTTGAACTTCAAAGCTCTGGTTAGGGACCCAGCCATACAGCAAAGCCACCAACCAGATCTTGGTTGTCTGGGAAGGAGGCCAAGCCATGTAGTGACAAGGAACAGTGAAACATCTTACCAGGGCTCATGAGTGTCACACACTCAACTGAGGAGCAGTCATCAGACACAGCATCAAGTTTGCCAACACAAGCTAAAAACAAGCAGTTCTCTTCTCAGAATCTCATTCCTCCACTCATGGACACATGAGCCAGACATGAGCCATTAAACTTTGTTCTCAGATAAAGTCAGCACCTCTAGACAAGAGTGACTAGACAGTTCTGTTCACATGGAGTAAGGAAACAGAGTCTCATATTCCACTAGTACAAGAAAAAGGAACTTTATTCCTAGAATTGGCTTGGCTTTATTGCACAGACATTGTCCTTCATCCAGGATTCTCTGGGGTCAGTCTTTACTCTCGGCCATTCAAGATATGCCAGTGCCTCACATCTTGAAAAAGAGATGCAAGTGGCAGAGTCATCCCTTAAAAGGATATCCATAAGATTCAGTGAAGTGTGGTGCTTAGAAGAAGTCTTGCACACAAAATGGTCCTCTCTTCACTCAGAAGTATTCATCTTCAAGTAAAGAAGTCTCAGACTTTGGCCACCAGAGAAAAGGATATTAGACCATTTAGACCAACCTCTTGTTTTGTTACACCAAAATTTTCTATGCTTCTGGGCTTGATACTACTTATTTCAAATATTTCAGACTAAGGTTGAAATGAATAGGTACGTAGCCAACAGGGAGGAACAAGACGTTACCAGTGCCTGGGGCATCTGTGCTAGCGGGGAACTAATTAGGTAAAACATGCCCGGATGATCCCAGCAAGGGCACAACTAGATCCCTAGGTTAAAGATCTGAAAGACATAAGATATGAAGAGTTTGGAAGAACATGACAATGTCCAATCTAAAGAAATGAATTTTGGATCAAAATTACAGCAACAAAACATATTTATGTAAATATTTTCCCATCTCTTACTTTCAACATCAAATTGCAGTCACATAGAAAATTTCATCCTATTAATATTAAGGGGCATGGTAGCTTCAGATTCATTCACATTTTAGGAAGGAACAGGAAATACAAGGTTAGATTCAATACAAGGAGGACATACAGCTCTTGGCTTCATAATACATCATGTGGCCTGGGACATACTGTGCCCAGCCAATAATTTTCTTTTCTTCACTCCAGCATCATAAAAAAGAATGCTGTAGGGTAAAGGTTGATATATTCCTACAGCAACTATATGTTGGAGACTTCTTCATTCTCCTGTCATTGCTCAAAAACTTTGTGTTTTCCACTGATGCCCATATACAAATTCTGTATTCTAGGAATTCACAGATTTCTTGAGATAGCTGGGTTTTGGTATCATGCCATGGAGGTCTACTTTCCATAAAGGACAGTAGTGTATAGCTCAATCTCTGCTTTTGCTTAGATGTGGGGGAAAGGAGGAAGGGGTAGTCAAAACACTCACATATCAACCTGACTTTACCTGACCAACGGTTCTTCAATTTCTCTGTTGGCATAAGGGGAGATAAGAAAAATTTGAAAGCTGAGTTAGGACCCAAAAATGTACTGTGTGAATGAGTGAAATTCTCTGTAAAAGCATTGTGCAGGATTCACATTCAGAACTCACACACGCAGACACTCTGCATAGGAGATTAGGCTGCTTTTCTTAGGAATGGTCATAAGCAGAACTTTCCTCGAGTAGCAACAAAATTAAAGGTAGGAGAGGTTCGAAGATTTAATGCCTGTATCTGAAGAAATAGCTCATGATAATTGTTGTTGTCTGCTTGCTCAATTTGCAAAGTAATGTTTTCCGTGGATTTTTCTTTTCCAGAAAGAAACATTGACTTCCAAGAGTAGTGGACAAAGGATGCATTTTATTTTTTTTGCCTCACTAGGAAGTAATATGATTTTGTAGAAATAAATCCTAACCTTGGTCTTACACAGCAATTTTCAAAACAGAATAATTTCTTCTAAATGCTTAGTTAAGCATCCAGAGATACTCATTTTATCTATCCCAGTGAATAAAGCATTATTTAGATGCCTACAGGGGGTGCTGGGAAACTTTTTTTGAACTAAAGCAAGAGGAAACAAAGCAACAACATGATATCAGTAACTGTGAAATTTATTATAACCCATTGTCCTTGTTTTTCTTCTTGCAAAACTGGAAGTATAAGATATATTAGAGTCTCTGTCTTGCTAAAACGAGTATTTTATATCAAGTCAAATCAGCTGCATGGGATTGCTGTTTGTCCAAAATGACTGCATGTTCTCTTTGCTTGACTTGAAGATCAGCTCTGATGCACTGGCCTGACAAGTTGTATTTCCCTCGGATATAGTGCCAGGCTTTAGTGATGTGTTTATTAGTACTTGAGGTGAGTTAAGCAATGGACCATGAAACAAAGCAGAGCATTTACTACCAGTGCACCAGTGCAGTCACAGAAAACTTTCTAAAGCTAAAACTACACGGATCATAGAAACAAAAAAGACAAGGATATAGTGGTTTAGTTTCTTTTTTTCATATTTAAAACTCAACTTACTAAATGTCTTGAATACAAACAAGGGTGAAAGCCCTAGTGCTGACTTTGCAACTAGTTGCAAAGAACGATACCGGAAAAGTTTTCATGTTTTATTTTTAAAATCCCCTGCATCCTTTCCAAAAACTTTGTTCAAAGTGTGGTTTTCTTAATGGAGCCTGCAGTAAGACAGTGTTTGTGCTTCGTAAAAGCTGTTTTTTTGAGTCATATTTACAATTTCTGGAAGGATTGTGAATGATGCTAATTTACATCTCCTCTGAGTTACTTAAACATTTCAGGTATGTCCAAAGAACTTCACAGAGATTTCAAAATCCATTTGAAAAAGAACATAAAAATATTAGGAGATATAAAAGCTGGTAAAACACATACACATAGTACATAAATTGTACAGAGATTCTTCTGGAAAGGGTGCTCTTTGTTTAAAAGGATGCATTTTGCAGAAAGGATAAAAAAAACACAGAAAACATATGGCACCATGCGAGGGCTCAGAGGAAGGGATGAGAAACAATGTTAGCTCAGAAAAAGGAGAAACATGTTGGCTTGACTAACGTTCTCCTTTTCGCTCAGACCAAGGAGAGCAAGAAAATCTTGGTTGTTTTTGGTCAAGAGCTCTTTAAAGAACAGACTGTTCTAGGACTATAACGTATCAACATGTGGGTTTGAACGCTTGAAATACAAGTTCTATCTGCGTTGTGGGGTTCGTTACAGATACCGCAGTTTCATGGGAAGAGTCATCCTCTGCCAGTCACAAGGCAAACAACCTGATTTTACTTCCCCGATATTCATTTTCATTAAGCACTCAGAGTATCCTAGCAGTAGTTATCTTCCCACACACACATACAAGTCAGGAGTATGATAACATATGCTAAGCTGCATGAGTATGCTTCAACTGTAGAAAAAAAGTTATTTGCCTTCTAGTTCAATATACAAATGAGTTTCATTATATCTACTAGCTCTGTTAGAAAGGAGACACAGCATTTTTTGCATGAGAATAAATACACTTAATAAATTGTAACCTATGGAAATACAACTTCTCATCAGCAGGTCTACCATTACTAAACATTTCTTGATGATATACATGTTATATGGCCTCTGTTACAAAAAAAAAAAAAAAAAAAAATCAAAGGAGGAGGTTTGCCCCATTTTTGACTGCTCGGCAGTTCAGAGCCCAACTAGTTCAACAGCACCCGGGGAAAAAAACACCACTCCTGCCGAGGGGAGTTATTAATTTTATTTGCTGATTCATTGCATAAAAATTTAGAAACAGTGTGGCCTCTAGGAATTTGCTAGGATAAGATCTACGAGTGCATTCCAACTGGTGCTGAATGTTATTAACAAGGTGCAGATGTTATTGCAATTGTGTTATTGAATTCCGTTCCCCAATTCTTGGTTCTACCTCCTTCCGCTTCTCCTTGGACATGAGAAAATGCAGAGCAGCAGAGGGAGCAAAGCATGAAGAGTTGCACGAAGGAGGAAGGTAGTTTGTACCCTATTTTTGATGCACAGCTACACGTGGCTTTCAAAGCCTTTCGTACACACTTTTCTTGAAGAACTCTAGAAAGGTAAGCTATAGTGACAATTAAGGCAAATATATTCTGTTAGCTTATAGCACACTTTTGCTAAAAAGTGCATGTATATTGATAAACATTAAAGAAAGTTGTGAGTTTGGTGCCGGACACACATGCACAGCAGGCCAGGGCTGCCCTCTGCTGGCTCCCTCAGCCTCCTGCC
>JAUBNY010000040.1:450668-461086 GCA_032275445.1 Crypturellus soui
ACTAGCTAAACTGAACCATAAAGTGTCAACATCTACAGAGATGTTAAAAACATCCCAGCCAAAAGCAGTGTTTAGATCACCAGCTACTGGACTGTTAATGTTAAATCAGTATTTAAGAAATGTTCCATACAGCAGTTCTAGCACTACTGGAAGTTTGAAGGCAGCACATTTGATGCGTGCTATGAATGCACAGCAAGTTCAGCATGTTTGGGGCTGCCAAATACACAAACAAAAATCAATGGGCAACTGCCTAAAGCAGTAATCTTCATCTGTAAGCGACAGGGTTGCCTGGTGTCCTGGTGGGATTCATTTTGGATGAAACCTGAAATTAGCCTCCTGGTTGTTTATTGTCTTTGAAGTTCAAAAACACAAGTTACAAAAGCAGTATATCAACTAACCTATAAAGGTATCAATCTAAGTATTGTTGTAGTAAAGTGACCTAGACTGATATCACAGACTCCCTAGTGCTTTCCTGGCGACGAAATAATATGACTATGTAAACTGAACTGGTATGTGTAACAGGAAACAATCATATGTCATAAGCAAGAAACAACTTTGAAATATAGAATGTCCTTAGTTTGATTTCAATTATAATGTGAACCTTAAATCTCAGAATAAATATACCTATGATACCTCAGATAGTTTGATCATTCTAGAAAATTGCTAGTGAGAAAGTATTCAGCAAATCGACCACGCATTCATTCAGACCTGCAGCCCTTCTCTCTAGTGACACCCTGAACATACTTTAATCCTTAGTCAGAGGCCTACCAAGCCACTTATGATTTCATAGCGCTCTAATTACACTTCAGTACAATAAAAATCCTAACTCCAAAGCAAGTTTACCAATTTAAGGATTTTTACTGTACTAAGATTTCATTCCCCGTTTCAAAATATTTATCTTTGGACACAGATCTATAGAAACTGCTACATCTTTGAAACAGTTATGACATGAGAAAATGCACAGAACCACAGGCTAAAACATCTGCAACCATGAGCTGTAGGAAACTTACATTTAGCAGTACTTGGCCTCTACTGACTTCAAAAAAATGGAAGAATCAGGTAAAAAGTTGATTTTTTATTTAAATTTTCAATAAAATTACACAGTAATATACAATATTTGGCAAGTCAGATACTTTTCTACGGTGGCAGCCTATAATAGAGGATGGAACAAAAGATGGACAGAGAGGATTAAATCCAAGGACAACACAAGCAACAAAGGCAATACAGTTTCAAAGAATCCCTGTGGCAATCTGAATTCCTTCTAATGTAGCAGATCATTTATCCTGAATTAAAGGACTGCACAGAATAAAAAATCTGCCAAATTCTTTGGTGATATGTTATGATGGTTACAGACTCTCAGTATTGAGAATGTGCACAGAATTGTCATAAAACAGACATTAATGATTTGTGTTAAAACAGTTTAGTCTTAAAAACCATCTTTCAGAGATTTTCACGAGACAGACTGAAGAGGATGTAGACAGCCATCTCAGGGAAGGAAGCCCACACCATGCGGTTGCACATTTGACTTCTTTTGAGATTAAAACTGCATGTATCTTAGTCATTACCAGTATGAAACCATAACTTCTAATGACCACATAAGCTATGAATATTTTCTGTGAGAAATTGTCTCAGGACCAAAGCTATGTAACCACAAGCAGCTCAGAAAACTTTTATCTATCTGAAGTGGGGCCCAAAGTAGCGTTCCTGATAAATAATACATACACCATGACAGATCTCATTTTGCCTAATCAGAGACCATAAACTTCTTTAAAAGCACAAATTTTCAGAACGCCAATTCAAATAAGAGGTAAAAGCTGGAGAAATGTGCTGTCTTTTACCAAAAGAAAAGTTTTCTTTAAGTAAACCTCTTTAGGTACAGTATAGTTTCTGGCAATAAAGTTATATTAAATTCAATCTTTCATCTAATATGGCACAAGCAAGGATTCCCTTATTCTTATGTTGAAGCTGCAGCCAGAACTGTGCCTGTGGGCAGATTGCTTTTTGATCAAGGCCAGTAAGAAACCAGGCAGCAGGAATGTAAAATCCCCCATGAGAAACGCCTCAGAGAGACTTGGGGGCCAATTTTTCTCCCACAAAATAATGTCTCTCGCCAAAGTCTTCCCATTCCAGCTTTATGAACTTTTGCCTATGGTTTGAGTAGAATAATCAGGAAGGGAGAATCGTATTATAGATGGTACATGGCATAGAATAATGCTATCCAGATTTGGTTGTTCTTTTTTTTCCACTCCATATGAATGAGTGAATGACTAAAACGAGTAGTACCCGCTTCCAGAATTTCTATTGTGACACCAAATCTTCACATCATTTTGAAAAGCATTTGATGAAGTTCAAATAAATGTACTATGACTAGGTGGACACTGAGGGAGCTCAGAGAGCTCTGAGATACCTCATTACTTCTATTGCTCATTAGTGCTGATATAGTTTGAGGTCTTCAGAGGCTTTTATTTATTTATTTTCCAGGCAGAAGCAAAAGGGATAATCAGGATACCATGGCTTACCTGCTCCCTTTGACACTGAAACAAGCCTATACTGGCAGTTCAAAGCATGCCTGAATTTGCATTTATCTTGCATTTATCTTACGAAGAAACAGTCCATCACCAGCAGCTCATCATCTTTTTTGCCGTAATGAACCTCTCTTGAAAGCCAGGTCTGGGGATCCCTGCTGTTCACAATTACTAAAACATGAAAGCCAGACTAACTCTGCTGAGGACATTGACAGCAACTCTGCTAGCTAAACCTCAGCTTCATGAATGAGGTATCAGCTCAGATGATTCAAGCCTATATTTATAGTAAAGATGCACAAGGTTTTTTTCTGAACGAGTCTTGGATCTCTATTGGCATCGGGCACAATGGACAGTGGCAGCTCCAAATGGCAGGTCTGAGTGCTTGAGGACAGCAAGAAAAGCACAGAGCTGTTTCTGATAGTGCTGACACGCTTATGCCGACATAGGCTGAACCGTAGTGGCCGGAGTCCGGGAGAACCTCCTAGGGGAAGTGATCACACTGTGAAGCACCTTGATATTCTCTGTTGTCAGAGCTTCTTGTAACACACGTGTATGATAGGAAAAACAGTCTGCACAGATGTTGCTACAGCTGTCCTGATGCCACAGTCTTGTTCCACTTGCAAAAGTCACGTTCTTCTCTGAAATGCTGGAATATTTCCTTTTACTGAGGGCTAATCTACTTAATATTTACTCTATGGTAGAAACATTCACAGATATCTTGGGAGTAGTAATTTAACAATTTTGTTTAACTAGAGTTTATTTGTGCTCCTGTCCCTTTGCTGTCACTGCAGGTCTGTTCAGTTGTGCCATACGAGTGGAACAGCCTCCAGTGGAGCAGCTCAGCCAGATCGGTCCCCTGGATGGAAAGGGATTCTCTGCCACAGCACCCAGGAGTTTTAATGCTTCCTTGGAGAACAGGACCCACATCTGATACCTCAGGTTCTCTACAGAAACAAGAATGCAGGCTTTCTCACAGCTATTTTGCAGCCCTTCTTAGGCAGAGCAAAAGACATCCAAAATGCAGCAGCTCCCTTGACTCAGTACTGAGGGGGAGATTAATGAATAGCAATAATAAAAAATACCTCTTATTTGTCATATGCAAGACTGCGTACCTCCGTGTTATACCAGAAGTGCTTAATTTTAAGGAAATAATATATTAAACACTGACTGTTGTATATGAGATCAAATACAAACCTCTATAAATGTGGCTGTTTTATTTACTAGTGTCAGTTAAGGTAAAAAATTTAAATCTCCACAAAAGTAAAATTATGTAAGTAGGAGAGCACATTTAAAATCAAAACACAATGCCCAGGAATGTATATTCGCTTGTCAAAACAAGTAAATTACCAGATGAAAGGGAGTCTAAGCCTGAATTTGAATGAAACCTTATTTTTCCCCAAGAGCATAGATGCAGATTTGCTGAAGTCTGCATATTTAGAATACACTGATAAATATAAGCTATTGAGTCATTACCAATTATTTTAAAAGCACAAACTACAGTTATAAAGACATTGCTATTTAGAAAGAAGCAAAAGAAAGACTTAGAGATGAGAAAGCCTAAGTCTTTGGATTTGGGACGTTAGGACAGAAGATTACTTAATCTTCTTTGCTTCACCTCTATTTCTGACTTTCTAAGTATTTCATATTTTCAATCCTACCTTTTGGCTTTTCCCAGAGGAAGGAACTGTTATGGCATTTAGAGTTTTCTCCAATCCTTCACATATCCAAACCAGTCTGTGAACTTTAATGCAATATTCATGACAGGTGAAACAACAAATATCAACAGATTTATATGATCTCCTTTGCCTTGCAGCTTTCCTCAGCAGTTAAATGTAACAAATATCCATTTCTTTAGCTCTTTGGATAAGGTAGGGCTCCAAATCACTGGACTACATATGACTGAAGAAAAATTCAGTGTTCAGTTTTGATGAAGAAATGCTAAGCATGGGACACCAGCCTGCACTGAGCTTGAGCTCCTCACAACGGCAGCAGATCCTCTCCCTTGTGAGTTACTGTGCATGTAGGAGGAATATATGCCTACCCTGCAGGGCTTTCCCCGGGCTGCCCGGCATGTAGTATACATTACAGGCTGACCTGCACTGCTTTATCCTTCTCTCATAAATAACCCAAAAAGAACTGAGTGATTTTTTTTCCCTTAACAATGAGGAGGAAACAGAGCTAAAATTCCTATAGCTACCTAATGATACGAGATTTGCCCCAAAAATTATACTAATAGTAAAAGTAAATTTTGGAATACTTAGGAGCTTAAAAATTGTTTCAGGAATAATAAGTCAAATATACTGGCCATAGGTAAACCACCTTTCAGTATTCTTATGAGAATTACCTTAGTAGAGCTTAATGAAATCCTGCATATCAGAGTAGATTCACAGTCCCTACCTCTAATTTATACTACTGTGTTGTCTGCCAAGAAGCAAGAAGCACATGGACCTGCAGACTAATTCTACAAATTTCCGCTCAGGCTGAGTTTCTTGTACTTTCTGGAAAAATTTAAGACAATAATTTCCTAATTAATTGCAAGTCATTTAGTTCTTTCCCTGCACCAATTACTCCTCAATAAGTCTGGAGCAGATGATACACTTTCTTCTTCTCAAGTACCTTTAATTTCTTCTCTGCATGCGCACACATGCACTTAATTAAAACTTCCCACCAAAGTGGCATTAGCTAGATACACAAGTTGCACTTGGCCTTCTTGCCAGAAAGCTGTCAGTGCTCATGCTTTTCTCCATTTATTTTAGTGTCAAAAAATGGTAATTTATAACCATATGAATATGGAGCCCACAACATATGAGCACTCTCCATGGCAATGCAACACAAACTCACATCTAGGCAGTCCCATTCCCACTTACTGGTTCATGCTACCGAATGCCGGCTCAGAACTCAGTTTACTAATTTTCTTCTGGAAAACCATAATAAAATGAGTCACTAACAGGAACATTTGAAAAGGTGTTAGGGAGCTGCATGAACAATCCCTCTAGCAGAAAACATTATTTGCACAGATAAATACTATCCACTTCTTTGAAAATTTAACCATAGGGTGCACATATGCAAGCAGGAGGTTGACATCATTTACAAAAATGAGGTTTTTTTTAATTAGGATGTTGGGATTTTTGTTAGGAAACAAAAATCCGGGGAGACAAGCAAAAGCCTCTGATACAGTATTACAATTGTTGAAAAGGATTAAAATAAACGCATCTGAAGCAAGGGAAACATCTAAGAAATCATGTAATTGCCAGAAGCATTTTTTAAAAAGTCTGCAAAACACCACAACTGTGTTACATTGTACCAGTTCTGCTTAGGAAGACTAATGAAAGGTTTCGGAGAATCTCGAGCAAGCTGATAGCAACCTCTGAGAAAAACACATACTTTTAACCATTTCACATACTTTTGACCATTTTGACCATTTGACCATTTTGTAACCATTTCTATATGTCAGAGGCATAGCATAGTGTAGATAAGCCACTTATTCTCTCAGGCACTGGTGACTATGCATGTACATCTGTGTATGCATGTGTATGTCTCCCATGTACATAAGGGAAACATATCAAAAAATTAAAATAAGAGATTCAAGTTCAGAACAAAATCTCAGCATGAGCTGAGAGTTCTTCTCTATTTGGGAAGTATCTTCACGGTTTCCAATGGAAGAAGAAATGGCCAAAATGTGGCTTGAGGACCTTCACTTCCAATAGATTTTATCACACGGCAGGATAGGCCTTCAATCTATGCCTGACCATGTTTTTCACCAAATTGCATTTTTTTGCAAGGAAAAAGCAAAAAACTTTTTTCCCCATCACACTCAGTAAATATTATAGCTGTAGTATTAGGTGTTAAATGGCCTACAGAGTGTCTATATGTATGTAGGTAGTATATAATGGCAAAATCTTAGCCCTAACAAGCATGTTACAAATAAGAACATGAATTAATCCTAAAATACGAATACATCACTCAAAAATACACATACAAGCAGAGAAGCAAATACTACTGTTCATGTGCAAAATGACCAATGTGTTTCTTTTAGAAAAAAATCCACTAAAGCATGAAATAACCTTAGATGACTCTGCTTAATTCCTTCAGGAGAGCAAGGATATCCACTTATGCAGCAGCAATCGAAACATAATTGAAAACCGCTGAATTGGCCAGGAAATTATTGTGACAAAGAAAGACTAGATAGAAAAGACTGCTTCTGATAACATGTCACTGAAGTTATGAAGCATTTGCTAAAAACTGAAGCTGAAATTCCTATTCGTAAAGAGAAGACAGACTTCCACTAACTTCGGAAATGCTCCAATTCAAAGAAAAACAAAAGAAGCAAAACACTATTCAGTTATTGAGATGCTAGATCCACTTTTAAATTTAAAGTGACAGTCATTTTTGAAGTTGCAGTTTACAGGATTAAAGTTTATAATTTAAGTGTAATGCAGGAAATACTAAGACTCTCTTTCAAAAACTCCAAGATATAGTGAAGAAATGTAACAGGAGAAGTAAATAATTCTGAATATTACAGCCATAGTATAAAGGTCATGTAGAAATGGAGGAAGCGACTTTTTGACAGAATGATTTGAATATACATTTCACTTCTTAGGTTGTTTGACTCGTGCAACTCGTGCCTTTGAAAGGCTCCACACAAGGCAGGGGAAGCCTTACTGCTAAAGAGTCCTCTAAAAAACATAACTGAGGGAAAAAATTTCATTTCAGATTCATTTAAACAGAAAATTGAACTTTTTTATATTTTTATTTGTACAAATATACACTATATTAAAATATTCATACAATTAATCATGCAAATGCTTAATATAAAATTTTAAAAGCTGCTTGGTATTTTTTAGTTATTTTATTATCATGTATTGAAAAAAAAGCTTAAATGGAATTGTAAATTAGAAAGGACACTGTTGGTGAACCCATGGAAAATCAAATTGTTGACATCTTATTACTTCTTTAGTTTAACATTGTCACTTCTTGGATTGTAGGTTCATTATTATCAGTTGGAGAAAGATCAAAACATTCTATAATCCCATCTTTCCCTGCAGAAGGAAGTGTGATACGAAAAGTGAGACTTAAGTAAGCATAAGTTTACAAAAAATGAATGTGTAAGGTAGCTACTGCAATACAGAGAGTGACTTCAGAGTCCTGGACCACAAGAAGATTGGTAAGAACTGGCTGAACCGAGTCCAAACAGGTGAAATGAGTGCAAGAGACAGAAGATGCACAGCATGTGTGCAGACAAGGTATAGGCAGAAAGCAGGAAAGACCAGAGCAAGTATCGTGTGGCAAAGGCAAATCAAATGAAAAGATTCTTTTTATGAGAGGAGAATTAAGCAGATAAATGACCTGAGAAGAGAAATCCTGAATAAAGATAAATGGTCCATCTCAGGATAGTTCTGCTCTAAGGAGAAGACCTAAAGCCACAAACATACAAAGCGATCAAGAAATGCAGAGCCCCTTACATCCAAGATAACTTGGCACTGGGACAGTGTGAATATTTACAGTAAAGAAGGATCTTCCCCTTATGTTATATGTGATCTGCTATTACATTTGAGCTTTCATTAAGCATGACAGTCTGGATAAGATGATCATATATGCAAAAAAGAAACAAATCTTGAAACCAAGAGACACTCAGTACAGAATGTCTCACATTCTATTGCCGTATATACATCTGTATGCTGCATCGTGTCCATCCGATTAAACTAGAACGCAAGTCCCACAGCTGCCATATCATGTTGCATTATTCAGTCTGCAGGCCCAGGAGCAATAAAATATCACAAGACATTTGATGCTCAGTTTTGGGAAATGGTGGTAAATTTGAAAATAGAATATGTCAATAAATACTACTTGGCAATTCACGACTGTTGCCAAGTTTAGCAGTAACAAATTTAATTGCACAATAGAGCAGAAGAGAAAAATCATATTATAATTTAATTCGAGTGGTGTCACCTTTTTCTATTAAAAAGCAGAAGAAAGAGCAAAGTAAGCACCATGTAAGCAACAAGAATATATGTCAAATCAGATAATTATTTTTGTAACTTATAATAATAATTATTTTTGGACAAGGCAGAATAATTAGTCAAAGGGAAAGAAGCATTTAGCATATTACCTTGAATGTCCTATAGTATACAAGGAACTCATAAAAGAACACATTTCCTTGACTTTTAATAAGAAAACTAGATATAAGAATAGGAAATCAGCATTTGAGAATGCCTAAAAAGTTGATGTTTCTTCCCAAATCTCTTCATCCTCCTAATAATCAGTCACATGACTTGCCCAGCTCAGTTATCATCTAAGATCATAAACTTGCCAGTCTAAGCAGACAAAGGAAGAAATCTTTAATTATCTACTTACCATAGGACTCAAACTGTTTCTGAAAGATCTAATCTAAGAAAATCTACAATAACATTCTTGAATAGCTGATGAGAATACGACTTGGAAAGAAAAATGTCTATCTCCAGGAATGACTCCTATGTTATACAGCACTTGGACCAGCTGCCAGGGGGCTATGGGCACTGCAGTTCACACAAAATGGGCTGTCCACTATGAACCACTAAACTGTCAACACCTAGAGGATCCTACCAGTAGCATTTACTGCCGGCAACCCCAGGGTAAAGTCACATCCTGTAAATAAAAAGCTTTTCACAAAGACCTCAATAAAAATAAAGCCTGACTTCATATCACCGTGATCAAGATGTCTAGACATCAGCATCATTTCCTTGATCTGTCTATCCTTTGGAATGCAATAAATAGCTTGAATTTCATCTATGTAACTGTAGTCCTAAACAATCTACATACTGAGAAATCGATGAAGCAAGCTCCAGCTCCTTCCTAGTTCTATGGATCTCTTTAAGCTTTGGACCAGCGGGGTTGTGAGGAAGGAAGATACAAGGTTGTGCCAAGACACAACTCAGAACGTTTTATCAGTCAGAAGTGTCAGTGGAGGGTTGGGTGCTTCACAGTACAAAGGTGGCATCTACAAGCCCAACAAACATATAGCAAGTTACAAACTTCCCAAAATGGGAGAAAGTGGATGCAGCCCCAGAAATTGATCTGTATCACATGCGTGCTTGAGCAAAGGTTCTCATACCTCTCACCTCCAACATCTCACAGTTTCTTCCTTCAGTCTGCTAAGCTTATTTAGGAACAAAATAGTTGGGTACTGTGGGTTAGATCTGTCATGTAGACCATCACTTGAAGTGTTTGATCTAGGCTGGGGAACAAAAAGAGAACAGAGCACGCCATCCAGGAGAAACACTCCCAGCCACATGGAAGTAACTTAATTGGCTTATACAGTGTAAGCTTTCCAATCTGAAGGAAGTATAAAATCACAAGATAGAGTGCCCTGAACATCATGACGCCAGTCATGATAAGTCAGATAATCATGATAAGTCAGATAGTTAGATAAATTACACAGTCAGCCAGAGTCCCAGCAAATCCTGTGGAAATCCTAATTTAGGGCCCGACAATCTATTTGCAGATCAAATTCCATTCTGTCCCTAAAAAGTACGTTTCCACAAAGTAAAAATTCCTTTCTAGAGCCGCTTATATAATTCTCCCTTCCTCAAGAGAAGAATATTATTGGCAATTGCTCTTACACCACTGAAATGTATTATTCATGTTGTATACCCATTTCAGTGGTGTGTGGTGTCACATCAGAAATGCATTGGTATACATATTAACCTCTGCTATTTCCATCTATGTGCCTATTGTAGGTTCAATTAACTGGAGAAAAATTAACATGGTAGAGATAAAGATGAAAGCAGAATAAAATACAACACAGGGAAAAGACAACACTGGTTGTTAAAGGCATGGCATCACCTCTAAAATTAACTTGAAATAAAGATAAATTCACCTTTGCATAAGTAATGTCAGTTCATGTTGACAATGCAC